>CM069859.1:7410555-7600555 GCA_036172795.1 Pelodytes ibericus
TGTATAAACGTGTGTGTATCATCTTGTGTATAAACGTGTGTGTATCATCTTGTGTATAAACGTTTGTGTATCATCCTGTGTATAAACGTGTGTGTATCATCTTGTGTATAAACGTGTGTGTATCATCTTGTGTATAAACGTGTGTGTATCATCTTGTGTATAAACGTGTGTGTATCATCCTGTGTATAAACGTGTGTGTATCATCTTGTGTGTAAACGTGTGTGTATCATCTTGTGTATAAACGTGTGTGTATCATCCTGTGTATAAACGTGTGTGTATCATCTTGTGTATAAACGTGTGTGTATCATCTTGTGTATAAACATGTGTGTATCATGTTGTGTATAAACGTGTGTGTATCATCTTGTGTGTAAATGTGTGTGTATCATCTTGTGTGTAAACGTGTGTGTATCATCTTGTGTATAAACGTGTGTGTACATGGGTGTAGGAACCCCCAAAAATCTGGGGGGGAAAGCATTTTTGCTCGCCGGGTATAGCAGCAGTAAAAATAAAGCTTGTCACAGTGTATATTATATCACCAAGTTCCCACCAACATTACCAGGATCCTTGGTATACAACAGATACATTCACAGCACAACATCTACATCAGGCAGGTGCATTTTATCACTGTTACATGAAATATAGTCAGCAAGCTGTGTGTACACCATAAAACATACATCAGTATGAACCTACCACCTCTGCTGGAATGCCATTCCATGTATCCACAACCCTCTCAGTAAAGTAATACTTTCATTAGTCCCTGACCTTATCTTATATCTAGGATAGCCTTATACCTATCCCATGCATGCTTAAACGCCTTCACTGTATTAACCTCTACCACTTCTACTGGGAGACTATTCCATACATCCACTACCCTCTCAGTAATGTAATACTTTCATTAGTCCCTGGCCTTATCTTATATCTAGGATAGCCTTATACCTATCCCATGCATGCTTAAACTCCTTCACTGTATTAACCTCTACCATTTCTACTGGAAGACTATTCCATACATCCACTACACTCTCAGTAATGTAATACTTTCATTAGTCCCTGGCCTTATCTTATATCTAGGATAGCCTTATACCTATCCCGTGCATGCTTAAACTCCTTCACTGTATTAACCTCTACCACTTCTACTGGAAGACTATTCCATGCATCCACTACCCTCTCAGTAATGTAATACTTTCATTAGTCCCTGGCCTTATCTTATATATAGGATAGCCTTATACCTATCCCATGCATGCTTAAACTCCTTCACTGTATTAACCTCTACCATTTCTACTGGAAGACTTTTCCATACATCCACTACCCTCTCAGTAATGTAAAACTTTCATTAGTCCCTGGCCTTATCTTATATCTATAGTTATACTTATACTTATCCCATTTGTGCTTAAACTCCTTCACTGCATTAACCTCTACCACTTCTACTGGAAGACTATTCCATGCATCCACTACCCTCTCAGTAATGTAATCCTTTCATTAGTCCCTGACCTTATCTTATATCTAGGATAGCCTTATACCTATCCCATGCATGCTTAAACTCATTTAACTGTATTAACCTCTACCACTTCTACTGGAAGACTATTCCATGCATCCACTACCCTCTCAGCAAACAAACACTACATTTCTGACCAGAAAATAAACTGTAAAATATTAAATATTTCCAGCATTTCCAAAAGCTTAAGGTGGACCCCAAATATATGTATATAACTAGTAACATTTATACCAGGGCTTGACAACCTTAACTAAGTTTTAGGAGCCAGGAAAAAAATCTAGGATCCAGACAACAGCACATACACACAATCACATGCAGTCATATACAGTCAGTCACATAGACACATATACTCATACATACAGCCTGTCACACATATACATACTGTAACATAGACACACACTCATACATACATACATACAGTCTGCCAGGCACACACTCACACATACATACAATCTGTCAGACACACACACACTCAGACATACAGTCCTTCACAGACACACTCATACATACATACATACATACATACAGTCTGTCGCAGACACACACTCATACATACATGCAGTCTGTCAGACACACACTCATAGATACAGTCTGTAACATAGACACATACACTCAGAGTCAGTCACATAGACACACACACTCATACATGGTCTTTCACATACACTCATACAGACAGTCTGTCACAGACACACACACTCATAGTCAGTCACATATACACACAAACTCATACAGTCAGTCACAGACATACAAACTCATACAGTCAGTCACAGACACACAAACTCACACAGTCAGTCACACACACTCATACAGTCTGTCACACTCCCTCATACAGTCTGTCACACACACACACACTCATACATACATACATACATACATAGTCTGTCACATACACTCATACATACATACATCCATAGTCTGTCACATACACTCATACATACATACAGTATATCACATATACTCATACATACACACAGTCTGTCACATACACTCATACATACACACATTCAAGTGAGCAGTTTTTTTTTTATCTTAAAAAATACATTTAAAAAAAATGTAGATCAATAGCAGGGATCAAAGCTATATCTCATTGCAGGGAAGGTGGGCATTTCCGTTCCAGGTTTGTCTGTGCCTCTTACAATCATTACTTATTAATTACATTATTTTGCCCATTCATTTGTCAGTTTCTTTTCGCCCAAATTCATTTGCCAGGGTTTTTTTTTCCCCACATTCATTTGCCAGGGTTTTTTTTTTTTTGCCCACATTCATTTACCAGGGTTATTTTTTTTCCCACATTCATTTACCAGGGGTTTTTTTCCCCCACATTCATTTGCCAGGTTTTTTTTTTTCCCACATTCATTTACCAGGGTTTTTTTTTTTTTGGCCACATTCATTTACCAGGGTTTTTTTTTTTGCCCACATTCATTTACCAGGGTTTTTTTTTTTGCCCACATTCATTTGCCAGGTTTTTTTTCCCCACATTCATTTGCCAGGGTTTTTTTTTTTTGCCCACATTCATTTGCCAGGGTTTTTTTTTTTGCCCACATTCATTTGCCAGGGTTTTTTTTTTTTGCCCACATTCATTTACGAGGGTTTTTTTTTTTTCCCACATTCATTTGCCAGGGTTTTTTTTTTTGCCCACATTAATTTGCCAGGGGTTTTTTTTTTGCCCACATTCATTTACGAGGGTTTTTTTTTTTTTCCCACTTTCATTTGCCAGGGTTTTTTTTTTTTGCCCACATTCATTTGCCAGGGTTTTTTTTTTTGGCCACATTCATTTGCCAGGGTTTTTTTTTTTGCCCACATTCATTTGCCAGGGGGTGTTTTTTTGCCCACATTCATTTACCAGGGTTTTTTTTTTTTTTGGCCCACATTCATTTGCCAGGGTTTTTTTTTTTGCCCACATTAATTTGCCAGGGGGTGTTTTTTTGCCCACATTCATTTACCAGGGCTTTTTTTTTTCCCCACATTCATTTGCCAGGGGTTTTTTTTTTTTGCCCACATTCATTTGCCAGGGTTTTTTTTTTGCCCACATTCATTTGCCAGGGTTTTTTTTTTTTGCCCACATTAATTTGCCAGGGGGTGTTTTTTTGCCCACATTCATTTACGAGGGTTTTTTTTTTTTTGGCCCACATTCATTTGCCAGGGGTTTTTTTTTTTTTGGCCCACATTAATTTGCCAGGGGGTGTTTTTTTTGCCCACATTCATTTGCCAGGGGTTTTTTTTTTGCCCACATTCATTTGCCAGGGTTTTTTTTTTGCCCACATTAATTTGCCAGGGGGTGTTTTTTTGCCCACATTCATTTACCAGGGTTTTTTTTTTTTTTTGCCCACATTCATTTACCAGGGTTTTTTTTTTTTGCCCACATTCATTTACCAGGGTTTTTTTTTTTTGCCCGCATTCATTTACCAGGGTTTTTTTTTTGCCCACATTCATTTGCCAGGGGTTTTTTTTTTGCCCACATTCATTTGCCAGGGTTTTTTTTTTTTTTTGCCCACATTCATTTGCCAGGGGTTTTTTTTTTGCCCACATTCATTTACCAGGGTTTTTATTTTTTTGCCCACATTCATTTGCCAGGGTTTTTTTTTTTTTTGCCCACATTCATTTGCCAGGTTTTTTGTTGCCCACATTCATTTACCAGGGTTTTTTTTTTTGCCCACATTCATTTACCAGGGTTTTTTTTTTTGCCCACATTCATTTGCCAGGTTTTTTGTTGCCCACATTCATTTGCCAGGTTTTTTGTTGCCCACATTCATTTGCCAGGGTTTTTTTTTTGCCCTCATTTTTTGATCATCTCATCATTAGTAGAAGTCATTGGCAAATTTAAGAGACATGTTATTATGGCAGCTTCGGAAGTCATTGATTATTGCAGCTCTAAGAGACATTTTTTAAATGCCCCTAAGAGCTGCAATAATCAATCACGTTCCAAAGCTGCCATGATAAAAAGAAAAACGGTAGATTATTGGCAGTGACACAGTCACTGTTCCTACCTCGTTCCTCCCAGTGTGGGGCTGTGTGACTTGTGGAGGACGCGCACAAGCCGTGCGCATGATCACATGACGTCGTGCGATGAAGTCATGTGATCAGGTGACCTCCGTGATCGCTGCAGAGCTGATTCTCCCGGGACAGTCCCAGGATCGAAAACGTTGCGGGACTTTCCCGGGTTGGCAAGTATGCTCAGGGCCGTCTTTAATAGTGATTGGACCCTGGGCAAGCATTTGCTTGGGCCCCCTGGACCCTGCCCCCTCCCCTGCATGCAATCCCGCCATCCATCGCGATATTAGTCCCCCCCCCCCCCCCCCACACACACACACATATGCCATAATTGTTGTGCCATTCAGATGCCAGTAATATTGTGCCATTCAGAGCGCAGTAATATTGTGCCAGGCAGAGCCCAGTAATAAAGTGCCAGCCAGATGCCTGTAATATTATGCCAGCCAGATGCCCAGTATTATTGTGCCAGTCAGATGCCCAGTATTATTGTGCCAGGCAGAACCCAGTAATATTGTGCCAGCCAGATGCCCAGTAATATTGTGCCAGCCAGATGCCCAGTAATATTATGCCAGCCAGATGCCCAGTAATATAGTGCCAGCCAGATGCCTGTAATATTATGCCAGCCAGATGCCCAGTATTATTGTGCCAGTCAGATGCCCAGTATTATTGTGCCAGTCAGATGCCCAGTAATATAGTGCCAGCCAGATGCCTGTAATATTATGCCAGCCAGATGCCCAGTATTATTGTGCCAGGCAGAACCCAGTAATATTGTGCCAGCCAGATGCCCAGTAATATTGTGCCAGCCAGATGCCTGTAATATTATGCCAGCCAGATGCCCAGTATTATTATGCCAGCCAGATGCCCAGTATTATTGTGCCAGTCAGAGCCCAGTAATACTGTGCCAGTCAGTCCCCCCCCCCTTCCCTAGTACTTACACTTCACTGCTCCATGTCCCCCGCCGGATGTCTCCTCAGTGCAGTCTTCCCTCTTGCACGGAGGAGGGAAACAGTCACCGGATGTCAGTTTTTTTTTCTTTTTTCGGCCGTCGCATCCATCGGATGCGGCTTGCCGGAAAAAAGCGTTCACAAGCGCAATGCGCTGTGAACGCGGCAAGCAGGGGCTGGGGGCCCCGTATGCCCCGCGTTGCTGGGGGGGATTTCACCCTACCTGTCCCCCCCACATTTTTTCCTGGGGGCGATCCGTCTCCCCCATTCCCCCCCGCTTCCTACGCACATGTGTGTGTATCATCTTGTGTGTAAACGTGTGTGTATCATCTTGTGTGTAAACGTGTGTGTATCATCTTGTGTGTAAACGTGTGTGTATCATCCTGTGTGTAAACGTGTGTGTATCATCTTGTGTGTAAACGTGTGTGTATCATCTTGTGTGTAAACGTGTGTGTATCATCTTGTGTATAAACGTGTGTGTATCATCTTGTGTGTAAACGTGTGTGTATCATCTTGTGTATAAACGTGTGTGTATAAATGTGTGTGTATCATCTTGTGTATAAACGTGTGTGTATCATCTTGTGTGCAAACGTGTGTGTATCATCCTGTGTATAAACGTGTGTGTATCATCCTGTGTGTAAACGTGTGTGTATCATCCTGTGTATAAACGTGTGTGTATCATGTTGTCTATAAACGTGTGTGTATCATGTTGTGTATAAATGTGTGTGTATCATCTTGTGTGTAAACGTGTGTGTATCATCCTGTGTATAAAAGTGTGTGTATCATGTTGTGTATAAACGTGTGTGTATCATGTTGTGTATAAACGTGTGTGTATCATGTTGTGTATAAACGTGTGTGTATCATGTTGTGTATAAACGTGTGTGTATCATCCTGTGTATAAACGTGTGTGTATCATCCTGTGTATAAACGTGTGTGTATCATGTTGTGTATAAACGTGTGTGTATCATCTTGTGTGTAAACGTGTGTGTATCATCTTGTGTATAAACGTGTGTGTATCATCCTGTGTATAAACGTGTGTTTATCATGTTGTGTATAAACGTGTGTGTATCATATTGTGTGTAAACGTGTGTGTATCATCCTGTGTATAAACGTGTGTGTATCATGTTGTGTATAAACGTGTGTGTATCATCTTGTGTATAAACGTGTGTGTATCATCTTGTGTATAAACGTGTGTGTATCATCCTGTGTATAAACGTGTGTATCATCTTGTGTATAAACGTGTGTGTATCATCTTGTGTATAAACGTGTGTATCATCTTGTGTATAAACGTGTGTGTATCATCTTGTGTATAAACGTGTGTGTATCATGTTGTGTATAAACGTGTGTATCATCTTGTGTATAAACGTGTGTGTATCATCTTGTGTATAAACGTGTGTGTATCATGTTGTGTATAAACGTGTGTGTATCATCTTGTGTATAAACGTGTGTGTATCATCTTGTGTATAAACGTGTGTGTATCATCCTGTGTATAAACGTGTGTGTATCATGTTGTGTATAAACGTGTGTGTATCATCTTGTGTGCAAACGTGTGTGTATCATCTTGTGTATAAACGTGTGTGTATCATCCTGTGTATAAATGTGTGTGTATCATCTTGTGTATAAACGTGCGTGTATCATCTTGTGTATAAACGTGTGTGTATCATCTTGTGTATAAACGTGTGTGTATCATCCTGTGTACAAACGTGTGTGTATCATGTTGTGTATAAACGTGTGTGTATCATCTTGTGTGTAAACGTGTGTGTATCATCTTGTGTATAAACGTGTGTGTATCATCCTGTGTATAAACGTGTGTGTATCATCTTGTGTATAAACGTGTGTGTATCATCCTGTGTATAAACGTGTGTGTATCATGTTGTGTATAAACGTGTGTGTATCATCCTGTGTGTAAACGTGTGTGTATCATCCTGTGTATAAACGTGTGTGTATCATGTTGTGTATAAACTTGTGTATCATCTTGTGTATAAACGTGTGTGTATCATCTTGTGTATAAACGTGTGTGTATCATCCTGTGTATAAACGTGTGTGTATCATCTTGTGTATAAACGTGTGTGTATCATCTTGTGTATAAACGTGTGTGTATCATCCTGTGTATAAACGTGTGTGTATCATGTTGTGTATAAACGTGTGTGTATCATGTTGTGTGTAAACGTGTGTGTATCATGTTGTGTATAAACGTGTGTGTATCATGTTGTGTATAAACGTGTGTGTATCATCTTGTGTGTAAACGTGTGTGTATCATCTTGTGTGTAAACGTGTGTGTATCATGTTGTGTATAAACGTGTGTGTATCATGTTGTGTATAAACGTGTGTGTATCATCTTGTGTATAAACGTGTGTGTATCATCCTGTGTATAAACGTGTGTGTATCATCTTGTGTATAAACGTGTGTGTATCATCCTGTGTATAAACGTGTGTGTATCATGTTGTGTATAAACGTGTGTGTATCATCTTGTGTGTAAACGTGTGTGTATCATGTTGTGTATAAACGTGTGTGTATCATGTTGTGTATAAACGTGTGTGTATCATGTTGTGTATAAACGTGTGTGTATCATGTTGTGGATAAACATGTGTGTATCATCTTGTGTGCAAACGTGTGTGTATCATCTTGAGTATAAACGTGAGCGTATCATCCTGTGTATAAACGTGTGTGTATCATCTTGTGTATAAACGTGTGTATCATCCTGCGTATAAACGTGTGTATCATCCTGCGTATAAATGTGTGTGTATCATGTTGTGTATAAACGTGTGTGTATCATCTTGTGTGCAAACGTGTGTGTATCATCTTGTGTATAAACGTGTGTGTATCATCCTGTGTATAAACGTGTGTGTATCATGTTGTGTATAAACGTGTGTGTATCATCTTGTGTATAAACGTGTGTATCATCCTGTGTATAAACGTGTGTGTATCATCCTGTGTATAAACGTGTGTGTATCATGTTGTGTATAAACGTGTGTGTATCATCTTGTGTGCAAACGTGTGTGTATCATCCTGTGTATAAACGTGTGTGTATCATCTTGTGTGCAAACGTGTGTGTATCATCCTGTGTATAAACGTGTGTGTATCATCCTGTGTATAAACGTGTGTGTATCATGTTGTGTATAAACGTGTGTGTATCATCTTGTGTATAAACGTGTGTGTATCATCCTGTGTATTAACGTGTGTGTATCATGTTGTGTATAAACGTGTGTGTATCATGTTGTGTATAAACGTGTGTGTATCATCTTGTGTGTAAACGTGTGTGTATCATCTTGTGTATAAACGTGTGTGTATCATCCTGTGTATAAACGTGTGTGTATCATCTTGTGTATAAACGTGTGTGTATCATCCTGTGTATAAACGTGTGTGTATCATGTTGTGTATAAACGTGTGTGTATCATCTTGTGTGTAAACGTGTGTGTATCATCCTGTGTATAAACGAGTGTGTATCATGTTGTGTATAAACGTGTGTGTATCATCTTGTGTATAAACGTGTGTGTATCATCTTGTGTATAAACGTGTGTGTATCATCTTGTGTATAAACGTGTGTGTATCATCCTGTGTATAAACGTGTGTATCATCTTGTGTATAAACGTGTGTGTATCATCTTGTGTATAAACGTGTGTGTATCATCTTGTGTATAAACGTGTGTGTATCATCTTGTGTATAAACGTGTGTGTATCATGTTGTGTATAAACGTGTGTGTATCAACTTGTGTATAAACGTGTGTGTATCATGTTGTGTATAAACGTGTGTGTATCATCTTGTGTGCAAACGTGTGTGTATCATCTTGTGTATAAACGTGTGTGTATCATCCTGTGTATAAACGTGTGTGTATCATCCTGTGTATAAACGTGTGTGTATCATCTTGTGTATAAACGTGTGTGTATCATCTTGTGTATAAACGTGTGTGTATCATCCTGTGTACAAACGCGTGTGTATCATGTTGTGTATAAACGTGTGTGTATCATCTTGTGTGTAAACGTGTGTGTATCATCTTGTGTATAAACGTGTGTGTATCATCCTGTGTATAAACGTGTGTGTATCATCTTGTGTATAAACGTGTGTGTATCATCCTGTGTATAAACGTGTGTGTATCATCTTGTGTATAAACGTGTGTGTATCATCCTGTGTATAAACGTGTGTGTATCATGTTGTGTATAAACGTGTGTGTATCATCCTGTGTGTAAACGTGTGTGTATCATCCTGTGTATAAACGTGTGTGTATCATGTTGTGTATAAACGTGTGTATCATCTTGTGTATAAACGTGTGTGTATCATCCTGTGTATAAACGTGTGTGTATCATGTTGTGTATAAACGTGTGTGTATCATGTTGTGTATAAACGTGTGTGTATCATCTTGTGTATAAACGTGTGTGTATCATCCTGTGTATAAACGTGTGTGTATCATCTTGTGTATAAACGTGTGTGTATCATCTTGTGTATAAACGTGTGTGTATCATCCTGTGTATAAACGTGTGTGTATCATGTTGTGTAAACGTGTGTGTATCATCTTGTGTATAAACGTGTGTGTATCATCCTGTGTATAAACGTGTGTGTATCATCTTGTGTATAAACGTGTGTGTATCATCCTGTGTATAAACGTGTGTGTATCATGTTGTGTGTAAACACGTGTGTATCATCTTGTGTGTAAACGTGTGTGTATCATCCTGTGTATAAACGTGTGTGTATCATCCTGTGTATAAACGTGTGTGTATCATGTTGTGTATAAACGTGTGTGTATCATCTTGTGTATAAACGTGTGTGTATCATCTTGTGTATAAACGTGTGTGTATCATGTTGTGTGTAAACGTGTGTGTATCATCTTGTGTATAAACGTGTGTGTATCATCTTGTGTATAAACGTGTGTGTATCATCCTGTGTATAAACCTGTGTGTATCATCTTGTGTATAAACGTGTGTGTATCATCTTGTTTATAAATGTGTGTGTATCATCCTGTGTATAAACGTGTGTGTATCATCCTGTGTATAAACGTGTGTGTATCATGTTGTGTATAAACGTGTGTGTATCATCCTGTGTATAAACGTGTGTGTATCATGTTGTGTATAAACGTGTGTGTATCATGTTGTGTGTAAACGTGTGTGTATCATCCTGTGTATAAACGTGTGTGTATCATGTTGTGTATAAACGTGTGTATCATCTTGTGTATAAACGTGTGTGTATCATCTTGTTTATAAACGTGTGTGTATCATCTTGTGTATAAACGTTTGTGTATCATCCTGTGTATAAACGTGTGTGTATCATCTTGTGTATAAACGTGTGTGTATCATGTTGTGTATAAACGTGTGTATCATCTTGTGTATAAACGTGTGTGTATCATCTTGTTTATAAACGTGTGTGTATCATCTTGTGTATAAACGTTTGTGTATCATCCTGTGTATAAACGTGTGTGTATCATCTTGTGTATAAACGTGTGTGTATCATGTTGTGTATAAACGTGTGTGTATCATCCTGTGTATAAACGTGTGTGTATCATCTTGTGTATAAACGTGTGTGTATCATCTTGTGTATAAACGTGTGTGTATCATCCTGTGTATAAACGTGTGTGTATCATGTTGTGTATAAACGTGTGTGTATCATCTTGTGTGTAAACGTGTGTGTATCATGTTGTGTATAAACGTGTGTGTATCATGTTGTGTATAAACGTGTGTGTATCATGTTGTGTATAAACGTGTGTGTATCATGTTGTGGATAAACATGTGTGTATCATCTTGTGTGCAAACGTGTGTGTATCATCTTGAGTATAAACGTGAGCGTATCATCCTGTGTATAAACGTGTGTGTATCATCTTGTGTATAAACGTGTGTATCATCCTGCGTATAAACGTGTGTATCATCCTGCGTATAAATGTGTGTGTATCATGTTGTGTATAAACGTGTGTGTATCATCTTGTGTGCAAACGTGTGTGTATCATCTTGTGTATAAACGTGTGTGTATCATCCTGTGTATAAACGTGTGTGTATCATGTTGTGTATAAACGTGTGTGTATCATCTTGTGTATAAACGTGTGTATCATCCTGTGTATAAACGTGTGTGTATCATCCTGTGTATAAACGTGTGTGTATCATGTTGTGTATAAACGTGTGTGTATCATCTTGTGTGCAAACGTGTGTGTATCATCCTGTGTATAAACGTGTGTGTATCATCTTGTGTGCAAACGTGTGTGTATCATCCTGTGTATAAACGTGTGTGTATCATCCTGTGTATAAACGTGTGTGTATCATGTTGTGTATAAACGTGTGTGTATCATCTTGTGTATAAACGTGTGTGTATCATCCTGTGTATTAACGTGTGTGTATCATGTTGTGTATAAACGTGTGTGTATCATGTTGTGTATAAACGTGTGTGTATCATCTTGTGTGTAAACGTGTGTGTATCATCTTGTGTATAAACGTGTGTGTATCATCCTGTGTATAAACGTGTGTGTATCATCTTGTGTATAAACGTGTGTGTATCATCCTGTGTATAAACGTGTGTGTATCATGTTGTGTATAAACGTGTGTGTATCATCTTGTGTGTAAACGTGTGTGTATCATCCTGTGTATAAACGAGTGTGTATCATGTTGTGTATAAACGTGTGTGTATCATCTTGTGTATAAACGTGTGTGTATCATCTTGTGTATAAACGTGTGTGTATCATCTTGTGTATAAACGTGTGTGTATCATCCTGTGTATAAACGTGTGTGTATCATCTTGTGTATAAACGTGTGTGTATCATCTTGTGTATAAACGTGTGTGTATCATCTTGTGTATAAACGTGTGTGTATCATGTTGTGTATAAACGTGTGTGTATCAACTTGTGTATAAACGTGTGTGTATCATGTTGTGTATAAACGTGTGTGTATCATCTTGTGTGCAAACGTGTGTGTATCATCTTGTGTATAAACGTGTGTGTATCATCCTGTGTATAAACGTGTGTGTATCATCCTGTGTATAAACGTGTGTGTATCATCTTGTGTATAAACGTGTGTGTATCATCTTGTGTATAAACGTGTGTGTATCATCCTGTGTACAAACGCGTGTGTATCATGTTGTGTATAAACGTGTGTGTATCATCTTGTGTGTAAACGTGTGTGTATCATCTTGTGTATAAACGTGTGTGTATCATCCTGTGTATAAACGTGTGTGTATCATCTTGTGTATAAACGTGTGTGTATCATCCTGTGTGTAAACGTGTGTGTATCATCCTGTGTATAAACGTGTGTGTATCATGTTGTGTATAAACGTGTGTGTATCATCCTGTGTATAAACGTGTGTGTATCATGTTGTGTATAAACGTGTGTATCATCTTGTGTATAAACGTGTGTGTATCATCTTGTGTATAAACGTGTGTGTATCATCTTGTGTATAAACGTTTGTGTATCATCCTGTGTATAAACGTGTGTGTATCATGTTGTGTATAAACGTGTGTGTATCATGTTGTGTATAAACGTGTGTGTATCATCTTGTGTATAAACGTGTGTGTATCATCCTGTGTATAAACGTGTGTGTATCATCTTGTGTATAAACGTGTGTGTATCATCTTGTGTATAAACGTGTGTGTATCATCCTGTGTATAAACGTGTGTGTATCATGTTGTGTAAACGTGTGTGTATCATCTTGTGTATAAACGTGTGTGTATCATCCTGTGTATAAACGTGTGTGTATCATCTTGTGTATAAACGTGTGTGTATCATCCTGTGTATAAACGTGTGTGTATCATTTGTGTGTAAACGTGTGTGTCTCATCTTGTGTGTAAACGTGTGTGTATCATCCTGTGTATAAACGTGTGTGTATCATCCTGTGTATAAACGTGTGTGTATCATGTTGTGTATAAACGTGTGTGTATCATCTTGTGTATAAACGTGTGTGTATCATCTTGTGTATAAACGTGTGTGTATCATGTTGTGTGTAAACGTGTGTGTATCATCTTGTGTATAAACGTGTGTGTATCATCTTGTGTATAAACGTGTGTGTATCATCCTGTGTATAAACCTGTGTGTATCATCTTGTGTATAAACGTGTGTGTATCATCTTGTGTATAAATGTGTGTGTATCATCCTGTGTATAAACGTGTGTGTATCATCCTGTGTATAAACGTGTGTGTATCATGTTGTGTATAAACGTGTGTGTATCATCCTGTGTATAAACGTGTGTGTATCATGTTGTGTATAAACGTGTGTGTATCATGTTGTGTGTAAACGTGTGTGTATCATCCTGTGTATAAACGTGTGTGTATCATGTTGTGTATAAACGTGTGTATCATCTTGTGTATAAACGTGTATGTATCATCTTGTTTATAAACGTGTGTGTATCATCTTGTGTATAAACGTTTGTGTATCATCCTGTGTATAAACGTGTGTGTATCATCTTGTGTATAAACGTGTGTGTATCATCTTGTGTATAAACGTGTGTGTATCATCCTGTGTATAAACGTGTGTGTATCATCTTGTGTATAAACGTGTGTGTATCATCTTGTGTATAAACGTGTGTGTATCATCCTGTGTATAAACGTGTGTGTATCATGTTGTGTAAACGTGTGTGTATCATCTTGTGTATAAACGTGTGTGTATCATCCTGTGTATAAACGTGTGTGTATCATCTTGTGTATAAACGTGTGTATATCATCCTGTGTATAAACGTGTGTGTATCATGTTGTGTGTAAACGTGTGTGTATCATCTTGTGTGTAAACGTGTGTGTATCATCCTGTGTATAAACGTGTGTGTATCATCCTGTGTATAAACGTGTGTGTATCATGTTGTGTATAAACGTGTGTGTATCATCTTGTGTATAAACGTGTGTGTATCATCTTGTGTATAAACGTGTGTGTATCATGTTGTGTGTAAACGTGTGTGTATCATCTTGTGTGTAAACGTGTGTGTATCATCCTGTGTATAAACGTGTGTGTATCATCCTGTGTATAAACGTGTGTGTATCATGTTGTGTATAAACGTGTGTGTATCATCTTGTGTATAAACGTGTGTGTATCATCTTGTGTATAAACGTGTGTGTATCATCCTGTGTATAAACGTGTGTGTATCATGTTGTGTATAAACGTGTGTGTATCATCTTGTGTATAAACGTGTGTGTATCATCCTGTGTATAAACCTGTGTGTATCATCTTGTGTATAAACGTGTGTGTATCATCTTGTGTATAAATGTGTGTGTATCATCCTGTGTATAAACGTGTGTGTATCATCCTGTGTATAAACGTGTGTGTATCATCCTGTGTATAAACGTGTGTGTATCATGTTGTGTATAAACGTGTGTGTATCATCCTGTGTATAAACGTGTGTGTATCATCCTGTGTATAAACGTGTGTGTATCATCTTGTGTATAAATGTGTGTGTATCATCTTGTGTATAAACGTGTGTGTATCATCTTGTGTATAAACGTGTGTGTATCATCCTGTGTATAAACGTGTGTGTATCATCCTGTGTATAAACGTGTGTGTATCATCTTCTGTATAAACGTGTGTGTATCATCCTGTGTATAAACGTGTGTGTATCATCTTGTGTATAAACGTGTGTGTATCATCCTGTGTATAAACGTGTGTGTATCATCTTTTGTATAAACGTGTGTGTATCATCCTGTGTATAAACGTGTGTGTATCATCCTGTGTATAAACGTGTGTGTATCATCTTCTGTATAAACGTGTGTGTATCATCCTGTGTATAAACGTGTGTGTATCATCTTGTGTATAAACGTGTGTGTATCATCCTGTGTATAAACGTGTGTGTATCATCTTGTGTATAAACGTGTGTGTATCATCCTGTGTATAAACGTGTGTGTATCATCTTGTGTATAAACGTGTGTGTATCATCTTGTGTATAAACGTGTGTGTATCATCTTGTGTATAAACGTGTGTGTATCATCTTGTGTATAAACGTGTGTGTATCATCCTGTGTATAAACGTGTGTGTATCATCTTGTGTATAAATGTGTGTGTATCATCTTTTGTATAAACGTGTGTGTATCATCTTGTGTATAAACGTGTGTATCATCCTGTGTATAAACGTGTGTGTATCATCCTGTGTATAAACGTGTGTGTATCATCTTGTGTATAAACGTGTGTGTATCATCCTGTGTATAAACGTGTGTGTATCATCTTGTGTGTAAACGTGTGTGTATCATCTTGTGTATAAACGTGTGTGTATCATCTTGTGTATAAACGTGTGTGTATCATCTTGTGTATAAACGTGTGTGTATCATCCTGTGTGTAAACGTGTGTGTATCATCTTGTGTGTAAACGTGTGTGTATCATCTTGTGTATAAACGTGTGTGTATCATCTTGTGTATAAACGTGTGTGTATCATCTTGTGTATAAACGTGTGTGTATCATCTTGTGTATAAACGTGTGTGTATCATCTTGTGTATAAACGTGTGTGTATCATCTTGTGTATAAACGTGTGTGTATCATCTTGTGTATAAACGTGTGTGTATCATCTTGTGTATAAACGTGTGTGTATCATCTTGTGGTACCATATGCAAAATACACATTCTCCATCAATCTATTAGATGATGTCATAACATGGAGACAGACATGTTTTCCCTCCATCCTGTAAATCTCTGATGATGGCCTTGGAGGTCGGCTTTCATTTCGATATTAAGTCTAATTCGGCCCCCGAGTCTGACTTAGTCCCAAAAAGAGCTTTGATCCCTTCACCTCCCATTACTTTCAGTGGGGACGATCAGAACCTGGGGTGAAACTCGGGGGCAGAATTTTTCTTGGCCTCAGAATAAAAGTGAACCTCCAAAGCCAGATGTTAGTGACTTGACCCGTGAGATTTACCTCTTAGTATTTAAAATGAATAATCACCAGCAGAGATTCTATTTTGAGCGACTGGCCTGCAAAATCCAAAGGCTTTATTAATGAAAGAGGCAATTAACTAGGGAATTGCAAACTGAAGGCCAAATTAGCTGAAAAGGAGATTTTTTCCCCCCAGCTCGACTCCTTCTCCGTTCCCTGCAGACTTTCATGGATGTATCCGTAAGAAGAACTTTCCTGGAAGGATGAGTGGAATCGCTGGTCTGTAATTTATCACAAGCCATTTAGAGGTGCGGGCGATGCAGATGGGAGGAATTATCAGCTGGCCTCTCTCAGGAATAGGTGACAAGGGATGTTGGCATGTGTCGCTAATTTGTTTGGTAAAATTAATTTGACTCTCTCTCATTAACTTGTTTCTTTCGAGGACCGACTCCAGTCTAGAAAACGAAAGGCCGATTAAAGCTGGTTCTGTAACAGGCATTTATTTTCCAGGTTTTGCAATGCAATTCGACCTTTCGCTTGGTTTTCTCCAAGGGATTTATCCTCCAAGTGACTCCCAAGAGTTATCCCCATAATAGAAATGTATTACACGTGTCTGTGGCGGCGCCCGATCATGACATCACCATGTGGCTTGATACGTAGGTTACACATGTCCCATTGAATATCCGTTCATGCAGGATGCTTGATATTCATGGAGGGATAAGCCAAATGGCAAATGATTTAGCTAAAGTAGAAAAATGGTCAGAGCAGTGGCAACTGATATTTAATGTGGATAAGTGCAAGATTATGCACCTTGGGCGTAAAAACCCAAAAGCAGAATATAGACTATTTGGTACAGTCCTAACCTCAACATCTGAGGAAAGGGATTTAGGATGTAATAATTTCAGAGGACTTGAAGGTAGGTAAGCAATGCAATAGAGCAGCAGGAAATGCTAGCAGAATGCTTGGTTGCATAGGGAGAGGTATTAGCAGTAGGAAGAGGGAAGTGCTCATGCCATAGTCCCCCGGGAAACAAGCAAGGCTAGGTGGGAGGGGGCCCTGTATGAGGGAGGGGAGTGACTGGAATGGCTCATGTGGTGAGGGAGGGGAGGGGCTGTGACCAGGGTATAAAGGCAGCCCTCCCCCCTCTCTGTGTCCGCCATTTTAGAAAACGGACACAGCAGGATCATTTTTTGCTCTTGTCTGATACTCCAAACGGCCTGGGGCAATGGATGTTGAAAACATCCTGGCTGCCCTCAGAGCAGAAGCGCTGCTGGATGGTGGGGCTCACCTCCAGCAGCAGATGGCGCGACTGATGGCTGCTCCAGCCGGAGCCCCCACTCCAGCGGTGGATCGCAGGTCGGTTAGGCGTGCCTCGCGCCTTCCCGCCCGCCTGAGCCCTGAAGACATGCGGAGGACCGCACACCGGAGCAGGAGTCCTGGGGACCGCAGCAGTCGTCGGCGCTCGTCGCACGCGAGCCCGGTGAGTACCTCTGTTGCTGTGCCCCCTGCCCCCCTTCCCCGCAGCGCGCGCTCGCGTCCCGCGAGGCCTGCGGTCTTGCCATGCGGAGCACTGTCTGCTCCGGTTCCCCTGCTGCCACGTGGTGGGCCGTCGCTGGTTGCAAGGCCTACACGTGGCCCGTTAGGCCGCATGGCGCCTCCCTCTCGTGATAGGCCGTCGCGGGCCGCGAGGCCTACACGGAGGGCACAGGGTGGCCTGCTGACGCTGTCCCCAGCTCCACTCACCTCCACTCCGGCCAGGGCACTGAGATCTGGCGCCATTAGTGCCTCCAGGGATGCTGCGCGGCTGGCAGCATCCCCCCTTACTCCCCCCCTTTCTGGGTCTGGTCTGGTGGCATCTGGTGTGGTTAGTGGGTCCAGGCTGGCGAGTGGCAGGCGGGTTGCAAATCGGAGGGCCGTACGCTTGCCTCCAGTCCCTGTCGGCCTTGAGCCCCTCTCTGAGGGCTCCATATCGGGCCTTTCTTATGAGGGTGAGGCGCTGGATCGCCTTTCCCCAGCCCCCCCGCTCCACAGTTGCTGTTTCTGCCCCTGTCTGTCCTGGTGCTGAGCCTGCTGGTTCCTGGCGGGGAGGGAGTCTGTTGTAGTGGGTAATAACTTGGCGCCAGCGTTGGAGGGGTTAATGCGGGGTTTACAGGGGGTCCTGCTTCAGTTGGGGTCCCCGGGGGGTTCAATGCCTTCGGTGGCACAGCAGATGGATACCCATTTGCGGGGGGTATGGGAAGCGGCGGGCCTGCCAAGCGGGGGCTTGGGCGGCTCGCCAGTTGCGGGGTGTTCGTCCACCCCTCAAGTGCCAGCTCCAGCTCCAATTACCCCGGCTCCGCCCGGGGGGTTGGTTTCGGAAGGGCTGGCCCCTGCGAGGACGGTTGCGCCCATGGCTCATGGGGCGTCTTACATGTGCTGGTCGGGTCCTCTGGGGTTGCACCTTACCCGGGAGGTTCGGGAGAAAATCTGGAAGGGGGAGTATTTGGAGATCCTCTCCCTTATTCCCCTGGAAGATGTCCCACCTCCTGAGAAGGATTTGAAGGACTCTGAGAAGGAGAAAGAGAAGTATCGGTTCCGGAAGATCCCTAAGACCTTCGGGAATTGGATACGGGCGTTCTCGGTCTTTGCAAGTGTGATGGGGGAAAAATTCCCGGAGCGGTGTTCAGCTTTGTTCTGTTATCAGGACCAAATCTGGACCGCGTGCCGGGTATACGGGGGGCTCAGCTGGTGGCGTTACGACGAACAGTTTCGCCAGAGGTTGGCAGTCCACCCTTCACTGACATGGGACCAGATGGATATTGGTTTGTGGTTGTCAATCATGACCCGACCTGCATCTGCCCAAGGGGGGATGTCTTCCTTTCTTGGGGGGGCTGGTGGGATGGGAACTGCTTCCCCCCCGTCAGCCTCCTCGTCTACACCAAAACGCCCCGGTTCGTGCTGGCAGTTTAACGACGGCCAGTGCAAATGGGGGGCTACCTGCCGCTTCAAGCACGAGTGTTCGGGGTGTGGTGGAAATCACCCCTCCACCCGTTGCTTTAAGCGTGGCAAATCAGGGGACAAGGCAGACGTGGGCGCAAAGGGGGAGGACGCCGGTGGACGTCGCCGCGATGCGCCCGTGGCTAAGCCGTTATAGAAACCGTCGGGCGGCGGATATTCTGGAGTCGGGTTTTGAAGAGGGTTTTTGGATTCCCTTTCGGGAACGGCCCGCGGTTTTATCCTTGCGGAACTTGCGGTCGGTGGCAGGTAATCCAGAGGTTGTGAGGGAGAAGTTGGGGAAGGAGATCGCATTAGGGAGGATGGCGGCCCATTTCGGGAACCTCCCCTCGCGAATCTGCGGGTTTCTCCCCTAGGAGTGGTTCCTAAAAAGGAACCCGGGAAGTTCCGTCTCATTCATCATCTGTCTTACCGCTTTGGGGGTTCGGTGAATGATGACATTGACGCGGAATTATGCCGCGTGCTATTCGTGTCGTTTGACGCGGCGGTCCGTATGGTTAGGGACGCGGGGGTAGGGGCCCTTATGGCTAAAACGGATATTGTAGCTGCATTCCGGTTGTTGCCCGTTCATCCGGAGTGTCATCACCTGTTGGGGTGTTTCTTTGAAGGGGAATACTACGTGGATCTGAGCCTCCCTATGGGTTGCTCGATTTCATGCTTCTATTTCGAATGCTTCAGTTCTTTCCTGGAATGGGTGGTGAGAATGGAATCAGGTTATGATTCCGTACTGCATTACCTGGATGATTTTCTTTGTGTTGGTCCTCGTCAGTCGGACGTTTGTGCGCACGTGTTGCGATCAGTGCAGAGTGTGGCCGCCTCTTTCGGGGTGCCGTTGGCACCTGGGAAGACGGAGGGCCCGGCGACGTGCCTGAGCTTCCTCGGCATCGAGATAGACTCTGTCG
Organism: Pelodytes ibericus; assembly: GCA_036172795.1. NCBI lineage: Eukaryota > Metazoa > Chordata > Amphibia > Anura > Pelodytidae > Pelodytes > Pelodytes ibericus. Next base: position 7,430,626 of record CM069859.1, read on the forward strand.
CCGGGGGCCATCAGGGCACGTAAATTGCAGCTCCGCCCCTTACAGTCTTTGTTGGGGAAGCTTAATTTTGCGTGCCGCATTATTCCCATGGGAAGGGTTTTTAACAGGCGGCTTGCGGCAGCCACTGCGGGGGTGACAAGGGCGCATCATTTTATTCGGCTCACACGGCCGCTGCGGGATGACCTGGTGGTCTGGGATTGTTTTTTGGCTAACTTTAATGGTAGGGCGTTGTGGCAGTCCCCGGAAGTTTCCAATCAGGATCTCCACCTGTACACAGACGCGGCAGGGTCAGTGGGTTTCGGAGCCATCTTGGGTTCTCAATGGAGTTCGGGTGTGTGGCCATCCGATTGGCGGGTCGCGGGGTTGACCAAAAATCTGGCATTTTTGGAACTGTTTCCCATTCTAGTGTCTCTGGAGCTGTGGGGCCCGGCTCTGAGGGACCGCAGAGTGGTCTTTCATTGCGACAATTTGGGGGTCGTGCAGGCCATTAACAATCTGACTGCGTCTTCCCCTCCCGTCATATGGCTGTTGCGGCGTTTGGTTTTGCGCTGCCTCTGCTTGAATATTACTTGTAGAGCCGTGCATATCCCTGGGGTTCTTAATGTTACCGCTGATGCCCTTTCTCGTTCGCAGTGGCCGGAGTTCAGGGCGGCTGCGCCATGGGCGGACGAGGAAGGGTACCCCTGCCCTCAGGACCTCTGGGACCTTGGGCGGGTCGAGTAACTCAGTGGGTTCAGGGGTCGGTTTGTCAGGCGACGTGGGATAGATACGGTAAGGCCTGGGCTGAGTGGGAGGAATTGGAGCAGGCTCGTGGGGGTTTCCATGGGGTCGAGGATCGATTACAGGGTTTGCTCTGGCTATTGTGGCACTGGGAAGCTTCGGGTCTGTCCCCAGGTGTGGTGTCCGGTAAGCTGTCTGGCCTGGCTTTTGGTTTCAAGCTACTCAGGATCCCGGACATCACTAAGGAATTTGTAGTTCGCCAGGCGATGAAAGGCTGGCGCAGGACTCGGGTGTCTAGGGATTCGCGTAGGCCGGTTTCAGGGGCTCTCCTCCTGGGGCTGTTCCACACTCTTCCGTCGGTTTGTTCGTCGGCAGGGGAGGTGTTGTTGTTTCAGGCGGCGTTTGCGCTCGCATTTTTGGGGCGTTGAGGGTGGGTGAGCTGGTTAGCCCCTCGAAGGTGAGACAAGGGGGGCTCCAGTCGCAGGACGTGTTGCGGGAGCCTGGGTCCGTTCGCTTTAAGATCAGGCGGTCTAAGACCGATATGGAGGGTAGGGGGGCTTGGGTCACTTTACGGGAGGTTGTGGGGTCTAGGGTTTGTCCCGTGGCCTGTCTGGATCGTTATTTGGACGTCCGGCCTTCTGCTCCGGGGTCACTGCTGTTACACTTGGATGGCACCCCCCTTTCCCGTTTCCAATTTATCCGGGTGTTTAAGCGGGCCTTGGAGGTTATGGGGATTCCGGGGGGTGAATTTGGAGGTCATTCCTTCCGGATCGGGGCAGCTACTGAGGCATCCCGGGTTGGTTTTTCTGACCGAGAGGTTCGGCGGATCGGGCGGTGGGAATCGCGCCGTTTTCAGTCTTACGTGCGCCCAGGCGGGCTAATCTCATCTGTTCCTTTTGTATCCTCATAGGTCGTCCTACATGTAGGGTTTGGCTGATCGGCCATTCTTACATTTATTGGGCTCGGCAGCGTGCGGCAGTTCGCCCGGGTGGGGAGCGTATGGGTCTTTCCCCTCTGCAGGCCGAGGTGCGGTGGTTTGGGACGAGGGGCATGAGATGGGTTCGGTTCCTCCCGGAGGTAGTGCAGCTTTCGCGGCTCCTGGGTCCCCCGGATATCTTGGTCATACATCTGGGGGGTAATGATTTGGGGACGTTCCCAGTGTTGGGCCTGGGTGACGCGATCAAGCAGGATTTGGCGAGGCTGGGGGTTCTTTTTCCTGAGGTGGTCATTATATAGTCTGAGGTTATTCCCAGGAATTTTTGGCGCTGTGCTCAAAATCAGAGGGCACTTGAGAGGTCTCGGATTAAATTAAACAAACGGGTTTCTAAATTTGTTTTGGGTATTGGGGGTTTTACAATTCGGCACCGGGTTTTTGAGAGAAATGCGGCGAATTTCTTTCGGAGTGACGGGGTCCATTTGAACGAGGTGGGTCTGGACCTGTTTAATTTAGCACTACAGGAGACAATTGAGCAGGCCATGGCTGGGGGTGGTGGGGATCACCGTTGATTTAAGGTGGTTAAACAACGGTGCTTATGGCGGGGTGTCCTTGCCAATTTAATAGTTAAGGACGGAAGGGATGAAGTCCTAAGGATGGTAAAGTGTCCCCTCCCCTAACCTCGGATAAAATGTAGGTGATACTAACGGCCGTGCCCACCGAGCTAATAGTCGGCTGGTGGTTAGCATTAGGTTGGCAAAGAAGAAATGAGGTGATGTGGACGAGGGGGGAGGGGGGCTACCTTTGTGTAGGGACCTTAGTTTTAAAAGGTCGGGATTGTTATGTGTTAGGGACTATTTGGCAAGGACTAGTTATAACTGTATGATGTCTTTAATATTTTAATGTTATATATTTGTGATCTATTTATATATTTCAGAAGGTTATAAGTGAAATAATAAATGGAGGATAGTTGGTGGCTCATACAGTTATTTGTTATGTTAATAAAGCTGTGGCCTAATTTAAATCCAATTTAAGTCTGGCGTCTTTTATTTGGGGGGGTTTGTGGGTAAAGGTTGGGTTTTATACATGTAAGGAACATCTTCCCCTGTACTACATACAAGTCCCCCGGGAAACAAGCAAGGCTAGGTGGGAGGGGGCCCTGTATGAGGGAGGGGAGTGACTGGAATGGCTCACGTGGTGAGGGGAGGGGCTGTGACCAGGGTATAAAGGCAGCCCTCCCCCCCTCTCTGTGTCGGCCATTTTAGAAAACGGACACAGCAGGATCATTTTCCCGCCCACCCGTCCCCTTTTTTATTGGTGTTCAATTGGTTGTTATACTTGTGTTTAATGTTTTTCTCCTTTGTCGCAGCAGGCGGGGTGTCCTTGCCAATTTAATAGTTAAGGACGGAAGGGATGAAGTCCTAAGGATGGTAAAGTGTCCCCTCCCCTAACCTCGGATAAAATGTAGGTGATACTAACGGCCGTGCCCACCGAGCTAATAGTCGGCTGGTGGTTAGCATTAGGTTGGCAAAGAAGAAATGAGGTGATGTGGACGAGGGGGGCTACCTTTGTGTAGGGACCTTAGTTTTAAAAGGTCGGGATTGTTATGTGTTAGGGACTATTTGGCAAGGACTAGTTATGACTGTATGATGTCTTTAATATTTTAATGTTATATATTTGTGATCTATTTATATATTTCAGAAGGTTATAAGTGAAATAATAAATGGAGGATAGTTGGTGGCTCATACAGTTATTTGTTATGTTAATAAAGCTGTGGCCTAATTTAAATCCAATTTAAGTCTGGCGTATTTTATTTGGGGGGGTTTGTGGGTAAAGGTTGGGTTTTATACATGTAAGGAACATCTTCCCCTGTACTACATACATGTACAGAGCGCTGGTGAGACCTCACTTGGAGTATTGTACAGAGCACTGGTGAGACCTCACTTGGAGTATTGTACAGAGCGCTGGTGAGACCTCACTTGGAGTATTGTACAGAGCACTGGTGAGACCTCACTTGGAGTATTGTACAGAGCACTGGTGAGACCTCACTTGGAGTATTGTACAGAGCACTGGTGAGACCTCACTTGGAGTATTGTACAGAGCGCTGGTGAGACCTCACTTGGAGTATTGTACAGAGCGCTGGTGAGACCTCACTTGGAGTATTGTACAGAGCACTGGTGAGACCTCACTTGGAGTATTGTACAGAGCACTGGTGAGACCTCACTTGGAGTATTGTACAGAGCACTGGTGAGATCTTACTTGGAGTATTGTACGCAGTACTGGAGACCGTATCTCCAGAAGGATATTGATACTTTGGAGATAGTTCAGAGAAGGGCTACTAAACTGGTTCATGGGTTGAAGGATAAAACTTACCAGGAAAGGTTAAAGCATCTTAACATGTATAGCTTGGAGGAAAGACGTAACAGGGGGGATATGATAGAAACATTTAAATACATAAAGGGAATCAACACAGTAAAGGAAGAGAGTATATTTAAAAGAAGAAAAACTACCACAACTAGAGGACATAGTCTTAAATTAGAGGGGCAACAATTTAAAAGTAATATCATATTACTTTACTGAGAGGGTAGTGGATGTATGGAATAGCCTGCCAGCAGAAGTGGTAGAGGTAAACACAGTCAAGGATTTTAAGCATGCGTGGGATAGACACAAGGCTATCCTAGCTATAAGACCGGGAACGGGGGACAAATAAAAGTACTCAAAAACAAATTGGGCAGACTAGATGGACCGAATGGTTCTTATCTGCCGACACATTCTATGTTTCTATGTTTCTATGCTTCACAAATAGTAAAACAAAAAGTATAAATTGGGCAGACGGGTCAAGCGATTGGTGATTCCTGGAGATACAGATTTGCGTGTTGAGGTCCAATCCAGTGATAACCAGCAAAAAGGGGCATTTCAGAGGGTTTTGTTTACAAAGGATTGATTTGCTTGGCCAAACAGACCCCCTGAAAAAAACTTGGAAGAGCCAAAAAGTTGGGGTACAAGCCCCGGAGGGACTGCCATGTTTCCATCCAGCGTGTGTACATATATAGTGTGTTACATGTTCTAATATTACACTATTGTTGTTCTTGAAGATTTTATACAAACAAACTACTTTCACTGGGAAATGTGTAATTTGCGTATCAGGCCATGTGTGATGTCATAAACCAACGACACCACAGACACATTTAAAACACATTTTTCTCTTAACCTATGCATTTTCCTTGCAATTCTTTTTCATCATTTTCATTCTCTACAGTCACAGTACAAGCAGTGTTTGGGTGATACAGTCTCAGTATAAGCAGTGTTTGGGTGATACAGTCACAGTGTAAGCAGTGTTTAGGTGATACAGTCACAGTATGAACAGTGTTTGGGTGACACAGTCACAATATAAGCAGTGTTTGGGTGACACAGTCACAGTATAAGCAGTGTTTGGGTGACACAGTCACAGTATGAACAGTGTTTGGGTGACACAGTCACAGTATAAGCAGTGTTTAGGTGATACAGTCACAGTATAAGCAGTGTTTAGGTGATACAGTCACAGTATGAGCAGTGTTTGGGTGATACAGTCACAGTATAAGCAGTGTTTGAATGATACAGTCACAGTATAAGCAGTGTTTAGGTGATACAGTCACAGTATAAGCAGTGTTTAGGTGATACAGTCACAGTATAAGCAGTGTTTGGGTGATACAGTCACAGTATAAGCAGTGTTTAGGTGATACAGTCACAGTATAAGCAGTGTTTAGGTGATACAGTTACAGTATAAGCAGTGTTTGGGTGATACAGTCACAGTATAAGCAGTGTTTGGGTGATACAGTCACAGTATAAGCAGTGATGGGGGATACAGTCCCGTTAAGTATTTATTTATGAAAGAGGGTATTGCAAGAAACTGCCAAGGGAACTGCTAACCTAAAAGGCAACCGAGTTTGAAAAATGCCCCTGTTCAGCTATACTTCAAACTATATTTGACTCCGTTTTGCAATTTGCCTTGTCAATTCCCAGCCAGTACATGAATAAAGCCCCTAGATATATAAGGTGCTGCTGTCCTGACTTATTTGGGAATAGCCTCTGTCGCACTCTCCATATAGCCTCAGAATGCACTCCCTGTTGGGGGCAGATGCCTTGCCTCTTCACATCCTTGCTAAACAGTTTTGGAGATGGGAGGGGGGGATGTTGGACCCTTCAGAGATGTCACAAGCTGCAGATTGATTGAGCAGCTCAAACTATCCCAGCTAAACGAATATCCGTGAGGGAAAACTCACACTGGCTTTAAATAAATACATTCCTCCTTCTTATTACTATCAGGGCTTCGTGATGGCTGGCAGCATGTACCTGCTGTATCTGGTAAACATGCCTGCTGCATGCATGTGCATTTACACATGTGTTTAACGTGTCACATTGTTTGAAAGCTATGTATGTGTCATCATTAGAATGCTATACAGTATAGTATGTTTTAATGCACATTCTACTGTCAGCAAAAAGAATAACCTGGCAATGTACCTGCCGTATATATGTTATCACAAGTCTTTAACTAGTAAAGGGCTGATCCGTGTTCAGATCATTTGGTAAATTTAACATACGGGGATTTGTATTACGTGACGGGAAGGTAGAAAAACAGCGCAATCACTATATCTTATATAGGAGGTCCTGTACTAAACACATTAATGGAGGTCCTGTACTAAACACATTAATGGGGGTCATGTACTAAACACATTAATGGGGGTCATGTACTAAACACATTAATGGGGGTCCTGTACTAAACACATTAATGGGGGTCCTGTACTAAACACATTAATGGGGGTCCTGTACTAAACACATTAATGGGGGTCCTGTACTAAACACATTAATGGGGGTCATGTACTAAACACATTAATGGGGGTCCTGTACTAAACACATTAATGGGGGTCATGTACTAAACACATTAATGGGGGTCATGTACTAAACACATTAATGGGGGTCCTGTACTAAACACATTAATGGGGGTCATGTACTAAACACATTAATGGGGGTCCTGTACTAAACACATTAATGAGGGTCATGTACTAAACACATTAATGGGGGTCATGTACTAAACACATTAATGGGGGTCCTGTACTAAACACATTAATGGGGGTCATGTACTAAACACATTAATGGGGGTCATGTACTAAACACATTAATGGGGGTCCTGTACTAAACACATTAATGGGGGTCCTGTACTAAACACATTAATGGGGGTCCTGTACTAAACACATTAATGGGGGTCATGTACTAAACACATTAATGGGGGTCCTGTACTAAACACATTAATGGGGGTCATGTACTAAACACATTAATGGGGGTCATGTACTAAACACATTAATGGGGGTCCTGTACTAAACACATTAATGGGGGTCCTGTACTAAACACATTAATGGGGGTCATGTACTAAACACATTAATGGGGGTCCTGTACTAAACACATTAATGGGGGTCATGTACTAAACACATTAATGGGGGTCCTGTACTAAACACATTAATGGGGGTCATGTACTAAATACATTAATGGGGGTCCTGTACTAAACACATTAATGGGGGTCATGTACTAAATACATTAATGGGGGTCATGTACTAAATACATTAATGGGGGTCATGTACTAAATACATTAATGGGGGTCATGTACTAAATACATTAATGGGGGTCATGTACTAAACACATTAATGGGGGTCATGTACTAAACACATTAATGGGGGTCATGTACTAAACACATTAATGGGGGTCATGTACTAAATACATTAATGGGGGTCATGTACTAAATACATTAATGGGGGTCATGTACTAAACACATTAATGGGGGTCATGTACTAAATACATTAATGGGGGTCATGTACTAAATACATTAATGGGGGTCCTGTGCTAAACACATTAATGGGGGTCCTGTGCTAAACACATTAATGGGGGTCCTGTGCTAAACACATTAATGGGGGTCCTGTACTAAACACATTAATGGGGGTCATGTACTAAACACATTAATGGGGGTCCTGTACTAAACACATTAATGGGGGTCATGTACTAAACACATTAATGGGGGTCCTGTACTAAACACATTAATGGGGGTCCTGTACTAAACACATTAATGGGGGTCATGTACTAAACACATTAATGGGGGTCATGTACTAAACACATTAATGGGGGTCCTGTACTAAACACATTAATGGGGGTCCTGTACTAAACACATTAATGGGGGTCATGTACTAAACACATTAATGGGGGTCATGTACTAAACACATTAATGGGGGTCCTGTACTAAACACATTAATGGGGGTCATGTACTAAACACATTAATGGGGGTCATGTACTAAACACATTAATGGGGGTCCTGTACTAAACACATTAATGGGGGTCCTGTACTAAACACATTAATGGGGGTCATGTACTAAACACATTAATGGGGGTCCTGTACTAAACACATTAATGGGGGTCATGTACTAAACACATTAATGGGGGTCATGTACTAAACACATTAATGGGGGTCCTGTACTAAACACATTAATGGGGGTCATGTACTAAACACATTAATGGGGTCCTGTACTAAACACATTAATGGGGGTCCTGTACTAAACACATTAATGGGGGTCCTGTACTAAACACATTAATGGGGGTCATGTACTAAACACATTAATGGGGGCCATGTGCTAAACACATTAATGGGTGTCATGTGCTAAACACATTAATGGGGGTCCTGTGCTAAACACATTAATGGGGGTCCTGTGCTAAACACATTAATGGGGGTCCTGTGCTAAACACATTAATGGGGGTCCTGTGCTAAACACATTAATGGGGGTCATGTACTAAACACATTAATGGGGGTCATGTACTAAACACATTAATGGGGGTCCTGTACTAAACACATTAATGGGGGTCATGTACTAAACACATTAATGGGGGTCCTGTACTAAACACATTAATGGGGGTCATGTACTAAACACATTAATGGGGGTCATGTACTAAACACATTAATGGGGGTCATGTACTAAACACATTAATGGGGGCCATGTGCTAAACACATTAATGGGTGTCATGTGCTAAACACATTAATGGGGGTCCTGTGCTAAACACATTAATGGGGGTCCTGTGCTAAACACATTAATGGGGGTCCTGTGCTAAACACATTAATGGGGGTCATGTGCTAAACACATTAATGGGGGTCCTGTACTAAACACATTAATGGGGGTCTTGTACTAAACACATTAATGGGGGTCATGTACTAAACACATTAATGTGGGTCCTGTACTAAACACATTAATGGGGGTCATGTACTAAACACATTAATGGGGGTCCTGTACTAAACACATTAATGGGGGTCCTGTACTAAACACATTAATGGGGGTCCTGTACTAAACACATTAATGGGGGTCCTGTACTAAACACATTAATGGGGGTCATGTACTAAACACATTAATGGGGGTCATGTACTAAACACATTAATGGGGGTCCTGTACTAAACACATTAATGGGGGTCCTGTACTAAACACATTAATGGGGGTCATTTACTAAACACATTAATGGGGGTCCTGTACTAAACACATTAATGGGGGTCATGTACTAAACACATTAATGGGGGTCATGTACTAAACACATTAATGGGGGTCATGTACTAAACACATTAATGGGGTCCTGTACTAAACACATTAATGGGGGTCATGTACTAAACACATTAATGGGGTCCTGTACTAAACACATTAATGGGGGTCCTGTACTAAACACATTAATGGGGGTCATGTACTAAACACATTAATGGGGGTCCTGTACTAAATACATTAATGGGGGTCCTGTACTAAACACATTAATGGGGGTCATGTACTAAACACATTAATGGGGGTCCTGTACTAAACACATTAATGGGGGTCATGTACTAAACACATTAATGGGGGTCATGTACTAAACACATTAATGGGGGTCCTGTACTAAACACATTAATGGGGGTCATGTACTAAACACATTAATGGGGGTCATGTACTAAACACATTAATGGGGGTCCTGTACTAAACACATTAATGGGGGTCCTGTACTAAACACATTAATGGGGGTCAAGTACTAAACACATTAATGGGGGTCCTGTACTAAACACATTAATGGGGGTCATGTACTAAACACATTAATGGGGGTCATGTACTAAACACATTAATGGGGGTCCTGTACTAAACACATTAATGGGGGTCCTGTACTAAACACATTAATGGGGGTCATGTACTAAACAAGTGCAGTGCGGATAAAGTGGGTAAAACATGAGTAAGGAGCAATTTGCGACTATTTGTAACATTCTGCTCCTTTTTTCCCTGATTTGCGCCTCTTCCATTTATTTCTATTTAGCGAGCATTTTTCCGGTTGCGCTAATAAATTGCGATTATATTTGAGCACGCTTAAGAGCTTTGCGAATATGTTGTGATAAATAATTCTTATTTGCGTGTGAAAATTACACCGGCTTTTAGCGAGCGCTGTCAAAAAAGATGGAAAAATATTTGCAAAATTGCCTGGTTTTATTCGCAATTTGCCCCTATGTACTATGTGAGTGTTACATGTTTAGTACATTGCAATAGGAGCAAAGCGCAGAAATAGTTTTGCACATAACATATATTTGCGGTTTTTTTGGTACACGCCCCTCATAGAAGGGTGATACATCCTGACACTGCCGACAGGCCAGAATTTACCAGAACAGTCCCGTCTTTTGACTCCTCTGCCATTAATCCTGTCTACCCACAGTGCATTGCACTGTATATTTAATTAACCCCTTATGAACGAGAGCTTTGTAGGGATTTTTTGTTGGGATTAACTGTAATTTCTCTTGTTTAATCATATACACTTTTTATCGTAAGCAAACACGTTCTATTGATGAATATTGTTTATTATTATCATTATTATTATTTTTTCATACTGAAGTCTTTTGTTACGTTTATTTCCATACATTTTTTTCCTTTATAAACTTTTTAATGTTTCCTTTTTATTCTTTTGTCTCACTTCTTATTAGAATATTTGGATTCTTTCTAGTAAGTTGCTTCGTCTCTAACGCGACTGGATCTTGCTTAGTTTCATGCCTTTCTTTCCGCTGCTTCATCCCAGACTGATGATATCTGCTCATTATCTATTAAGAAAGCCTTGTATATATTGTATAATCATTGTAAACTTAATGTGTGTAAATATTGTGTTGATTTATACATAGAAATGAAGGCTGATAACATTTGCTCTCTTTCTTTAAGGGGTCTTCTTTATGTAAATACTGGATATTTGTTATATTTCACTATTGGTGATTTGCCTCAATTGTCCATACAATAATTGTATTATGACTGCGGCTGTTTGCTAGCATATCGTGCTGTGTCTGGGGCGGGTACAGGACCTCCGGGGGGAGGTGTGCCTATCCGCTCACGGACTGGACTCACTCACCTGTTTCTAATTGTTTTTGGATTGTTTTAGTTAAGTGTATACAACACAGAGCTGCCATTACACACCCATTGGTGCGAAACGCGTTGGACATTCCGTCTGCTCCTGCGCCTTTAGACACTTATATTTTACCTCCGTCAGCATCTCTGCACATGCGCAGTGTACATTCTTCAGTCACCAGAGAGTGGAATCAGTATGCCTGAGGGCGGAGGTTGGAAGGTGGAATGTCACCGCTACCTCCGTCAGCATCTCTGCACATGCGCAGTGTACATTCTTCAGACACCAGAGAGTGGAATCAGGATGCCTGAGGGCGGAGCTTGGAAGGTGGAATGTCACCGCTACCTCCGTCAGCATCTCTGCACATGCGCAGTGTACATTCTTCAGACACCAGAGAGTGGAATCAGGATGCCTGAGGGCGGAGCTTGGAAGGTGGAATGTCACCGCTACCTCCGTCAGCATCTCTGCACATGCGCAGTGTACATTCTTCAGACACCAGAGAGTGGAATCAGGATGCCTGAGGGCGGAGCTTGGAAGGTGGAATGTCACCGCTACCTCCGTCAGCATCTCTGCACATGCGCAGTGTACATTCTTCAGACACCAGAGAGTGGAATCAGGATGCCTGAGGGCGGAGCTTGGAAGGTGGAATGTCACCGCTACCTCCGTCAGCATCTCTGCACATGCGCAGTGTACATTCTTCAGACACCAGAGAGTGGAATCAGGATGCCTGAGGGCGGAGCTTGGAAGGTGGAATGTCACCGCTACCTCCGTCAGCATTTCTGCACATGCGCAGTGTACATTCTTCAGACACCAGAGAGTGGAATCGGGGGCAGCGGGATTGCTGTCCCGAATTCTCCTATCAAGGTGATGTCATAAGAAGCAGACGCCACAGACACATTTAAAGAACATCTTTATTTCTTGTTTTATGCATTTGACACAATGTATAGATTACTGTAGATATTGTTATTGTTTTCTACATTCAGAATATGAGGAATGTTTCGCTTTTTGCATTATTTTTATGTTGATAATGAATATCTCCACGTGGTGCTAACAGAAGAAGCCGTCCACACGTGTATGTTTTTCCCTCTTTACACTACACCGAATACAATACACACACATATTCCCAGCACACAGCATTCTGCCCTCTGGACGTCAATGGGTTAACCACTTAAAGTGCCAAGACAGGAAACCGCTGGAGGAAGCGCCTACGGATCTGATTTGCTTTTCTGACAGCTTTAAGGAAAGCTGACAATGTTTCTTTATTGATTTTCACAATTGTATCACACGATTTTAATACAGTGGATTCATTTGCATGGGTGCAGGCGGCAGGTTTAACATGCATGCTAGTATCTATGTGTTTGATGCTAGATTGGGAGAGGTGCGATCACACTTTACCCAGTAATTGGCTCAGCAACACATCAGCCCCAGATATAACAAGGTTGTTTTGCTTTTTCCACCATATGTCACTATCGGATACAATATTAAGTGGTATAGGACTCTATGGATAATCCACGTCTCTAATTCCTCCGAATCAGCAACATTTATCTCACACCTATGGGAGGTTATCTTTTTTTTTTTGTAATGTATTGTGTTTTTTATTTCAAGAAATGTGGGTAAATGCATGAGTGATATCACACGTGTAACATGTGCTGCCTTTCAAAACGCAGCTGTGTGGTGTTTTTATTTTACCTCTTTATCCATACTCGGGGGAAACTGGCATTTTGGAGAAGATATAAGAAGAAAAAAAGAAAAGAACATTTCAATAGTGTAATATTATCTCAGGTGTAAGACTCATCGTGGAACACCCAGTCACTTCCTATTACACTATGTTGTTTGTAGTCTTCAAATGGCAACAGATAAACCTTTAGCAAGGACATCCTCTATTTTTGGGGCTTGGAAACACGATCTCCACTCTAGTTTCTTTTATCTTTTCAGTTCTAGTGTGTGGAATAGATATACTGATGTGGAAGATCAGCAGAAGCTTAAAGCTTCTCGTAAACTTGTTTCAGAGGAGAACAAAATTATCACCATTTCTGCCTATCCCTTAATTCCCAGACACTCTATGACCATTGTCTACATGACGGGCACGTGGTGTAGAAGGCCATGTAGTTTAGTCCAATGCAGATTTTGCAAACTCCATTTGTAGAAGACCAAGGTAGCCGATGAATACATTGGATAGGCATTGTGAGCAGGGCTGAATCCAGGCTTATTCAGGTAGCCCCGATTTGGCTTACATTCGGTAGAAATTCAGAGCCCTTTAGAGGACATGGAATCACAAGGAAGGCTGCGGTGGGTGCACTATCCAATGGGAGGTAGTGCACTATCTCCTCATGGGCTGGACCCTGGGTAGTTATTTGGGTAATTGCACCACCGGCTAGGAGGACGCAGCCGGTGGTTTCCATAAAATTGGAATCCGCTGGTACTATTGCGCCTGGGGCCAGTTCTCATTGGATCTTCTCAAGGGATAGCAAAATATCCTTATATTATGTTAATATTATGCTCATATTATGCTTAACTTAAATAATTATTAAGGATGCTGTTTATAGTATGTTTTAGGTAATTACACAGGGTATTATCATAATAATGTTTAACCATTACTCTCATTTCACCTTATGGGTGAGCTCTTTAAATAATATATTATGATGAACATAAAAGACATGCTTTATTGGGGATATACAAATAACAGCTCACCCATGAGGTGAAAAGAAAGAAATGGGAAAACAAACATTATTATGAAAATAGGCTGTGCAAATCCCCAAAACATAATATGTGACCCCTGACCTATAACATGACTCAGATATTGTACATTAAGGGTAAATGCTCAGACATTTAGGGTACACATTATAATCATGGCCAGCCAATACTCGCACCATATCATTTTGCATATAGAGGTGTTCTTGCATTAAATGATCACTTCCAGATAAGTTTCATTTTAGTTTGACTGATTATCATGACTGTGGGCTTTTTTTTTTTTGGTTGGGGGGCAGCATTTAATTTTTTGCCCCAGGCAGCACAGTGTCTTGGGCCAGTCCTGTATATATGTTATTATATAATAATAATATTTATTAAGGAATAATAATAATTTGTTACAGTGTGTTTAGAAATAAACGGTGGCTTTTGAACGCCAATCTGTGTGTTGAGTCTTTTCTAGGTTACCAGTGGGTTTATCCAAAGAAAGAAAAAAAAAATAAGCGTTCGTAAATCTGAAATAGGTCTAGTATGTGTCTGCTTTCCCTCACTTGCTGTTTGCTTGTTATAAAATAAATAATTCATTATTTGGAGGCTTGAAGTGCCGCTATTTTTTTTCCTTTATATAATTGCATTTGCCCCAGTGATCGACGGAGTTTAGCTGGCATCCGCCAAGTCCGGTAATTAAAATGTCTTCTGTATAACTGTGAGCAGAGCTCGTGGCCATTTTGGTTTTGTAGCTGGGGGCTTCCCTAGATGGTGCTTAAGTCAGAACAGTGTATTAATAAAAATTAAATAAAATCAGTAAATAGAAAATACATTTCTACATCATTGAGAATTAGTCATAAGACTTTTAAGAAAACAAAGTATCCTAAAATGTTCTTACTGACTAACCTATTAAAGAACAACTGGGCAAAAAAAGGTTCTGATTAATTGAAAGATTGTATAAATGTTAAATAGAAATGTTTTAATGAAAAAATATTCATAATGTATCTTATTGAGCAATCTTTGCTTTGTATAGATCTAACAGTGAGTGGACATGTTGTTTAGAATCTTTGCTCTGTATAGCTCTATCAGGGGGCAGGCATGTTGTTAAGAATCTTTGTTCTGTATAGCTCTATCAGGTGGAGGACATGTTGTTTAGAATCTTTGCTCTGTATAGCTCTATCAGGGGCAAACATGTTGTTTAGAATCTTTGCTCTGTATAGTTCTATCTAGGGTTGCCAACTGGCCGGTATTTTTCAGGCAGACCGGTAAAAAATTGGCTTGATGCCAATGTTAAGTCTATGGAGGTAGTGGCATGGCCGGTATAATTTTGAGGAAAAGGTGGCAACCCTGGTTCTATCAGGGGAGAGACATGATGTTTAGAATCTTTGCTTTGTATAGCTGTAACAGGGAGAGGACATGTTGTTTAGAATCTTTGCTCTGTATAGTGTATCAGGGGCGGACATGTTGTTTAGAATCTTTGCTCTGTATAGCTCTATCAGGGGTGGACATGTTGTTTAGAATCTTTGCTCTGTGTAGCTCTATCAGGGGCGGACATGTTGTTTAGAATCTTTGCTCTGTATAGCTCTATCAGGGGGAGGACATGTTGTTTAGAATCTTTGCTCTGTATAGCTCTATCAGGGGAGGACATGTTGTTTAGAATCTTTTCTCTGTATAGCTCTATCAGGGGGGCAGACATGTTGTTTATCATTTTTACTTGGTATAGTTATATCAGAGGCGGACATGTTGTTTAGCATTTTTACTTGGTATAGTTATATCAGAGGCGGACATGTTGTTTAGCATTTTTACTTGGTATAGTTATATCAGAGGCGGACATGTTGTTTAGCATTTTTACTTGGTATAGTTATATCAGAGGCGGACATGTTGTTTAGCATTTTTACTTGGTATAGTTATTTCAGAGGCGGACATGTTGTTTAGCATTTTTACTTGGTATAGTTATATCAGAGGCGGACATGTTGTTTAGCATTTTTACTTGGTATAGTTATATCAGAGGCGGACATGTTGTTTAGCATTTTTACTTGGTATAGTTATTTCCGAGGCGGACATGTTGTTTAGCATTTTTACTTGGTATAGTTATATCAGAGGCGGACATGTTGTTTAGCATTTTTACTTGGTATAGTTATATCAGAGGCGGACATGTTGTTTAGGATTTTTACTTGGTATAGTTATATCAGAGGCGGACATGTTGTTTATCATTTTTACTTGGTATAGTTATATCAGAGGCGGACATGTTGTTTATCATTTTTACTTGGTATAGTTATATCAGAGGCGGACATGTTGTTTAGCATTTTTACTTGGTATAGTTATATCAGAGGCGGACATGTTGTTTATCATTTTTACTTGGTATAGTTATATCAGAGGCGGACATGTTGTTTAGCATTTTTACTTGGTATAGTTATATCAGAGGCGGACATGTTGTTTAGCATTTTTACTTGGTATAGTTATATCAGAGGCGGACATGTTGTTTAGCATTTTTACTTGGTATAGTTATATCAGAGGCGGACATGTTGTTTATCATTTTTACTTGGTATAGTTATATCAGAGGCGGACATGTTGTTTATCATTTTTACTTGGTATAGTTATATCAGAGGCGGACATGTTGTTTAGCATTTTTACTTGGTATAGTTATATCAGAGGCGGACATGTTGTTTAGCATTTTTACTTGGTATAGTTATATCAGAGGCGGACATGTTGTTTAGCATTTTTACTTGGTATAGATGTATCAGAGGCGGACATGTTGTTTATCATTTTTACTTGGTATAGTTATATCAGAGGCGGACATGTTGTTTAGCATTTTTACTTGGTATAGTTATATCAGAGGCGGACATGTTGTTTAGCATTTTTACTTGGTATAGTTATATCAGAGGCGGACATGTTGTTTAGCATTTTTACTTGGTATAGTTATATCAGAGGCGGACATGTTGTTTAGCATTTTTACTTGGTATAGTTATATCAGAGGCGGACATGTTGTTTAGCATTTTTACTTGGTATAGTTATATCAGAGGCGGACATGTTGTTTAGCATTTTTACTTGGTATAGTTATATCAGAGGCGGACATGTTGTTTAGCATTTTTACTTGGTGTAGTTATTTCAGAGGCGGACATGTTGTTTAGCATTTTTACTTGGTAAAGTTATATCAGAGGCGGACATGTTTAGAATCTTTGCTCTGTTTGACCGATCTGACCCAAGAGTCTAAACAATATGTCTGCCCCTGTTAGAGCAAAGAGGGCTCAATAAGGTATTATTTATATTCTTACATTAAAGAACTTCTATTTAAAATGCCTACACTTAAGGCAGTCTTTCAATTAATCATAATTGTGTTGCACAATCTATGCTTCTATGTCATTTCCTTTAACCATTAAACATTCACTGGAGATATTTACCGTCAAGCTACATTGACCTAAAAAAATGGAAAATATAACATTTTTTTTGCCACATTGTAAATTCCTTGGGAAAATGAAAGTCAGATTCCATGAGCTTTTTTAAAATCTACAATATACTACAAAGATAAAATCATAGTGTCCTGATGTAACAAGTAATATTGTCCAGCTAAAAACCACAGTCAAACAATAAACCACCACCATGAAAATAAATATATACGGAAGTTTAAAAACAGACGTCAGTGATCACAATACCAATAGAGATTACGTTATATCCATTTAATTCATTAATATTTAGTATGGGGTCAATTAACGTGTAAAAACAACAAATACATCTTTTTTTATCCAGTCGGTGGACCCATGAAAGAGTTAAGAGTTTGAGGGGGAACAAACCAAAGTAAAAAAAGGTCTACCCAACAAGGGTTAAAAATCTCATTTGCTTTAAATGGCTTTAGAGGTATAACTAGCACAGCTGATAAGGAGGTAGATAGACTATCAGACAGGGCAGGTGAACAGACTAGATAATGTCCTGAATTATTCAGGAAAGAGGGGGAGCGGGTGTAGGGAGAGCAAGGGAGGGTAATAGAAGCAAAGTAAACACAGACAATCTTGTCAGTTGTCTCCTTAAGTAAAAACCAACAAACCGAGCAGTTAGACAGTGGATGGGGTTTCTCCCAATTAAATTTAACAAGTGCCGTCTTTGAATCTTTCATGAGTAATTTGGAAATCGTATCCCGCCTGCCGCTTAACCCACCGACGTGCCTCACGTTCCTCCGCTAACATTCAGGGAGACACATTGTCCATTAGGCCTCTGTCTTTCTCTGTAACGTCAATAATTTGTTAGTGACCTGGGCAGGGATAGAGAGTGTGGTCCTTGACGTGAGGGGCCTGCCAGGGCATCTCGCATGTTCTGTCATGCTTATGCCTATTTGTGCCCTTGTGCGTAGATCACGTCCTCTGCTGTCTGATCGGTCAATACTAAATAATCGGGGTGATCGGATCTGCAACCCAACACCACACAGACTTCAAAGACCCCCCTACTAAGAACCATCAGTTGCTTTCAATTAATCCCTTCTGTACCTGAGAGATAATCTCTTCTGTATAGCTCTATCAGGGGTGGACATCATTTTTCAATTCTTTGCTCTGTATAGCTCTATCAGGTGTGGGCATAATTTTTCAATTCTTTGCTCTGTATAGCTCTATCAGGGAGTGGACATAATTTTTCAATTCTTTGCTCTGTATAGCTCTATCAGGGGGCAGACATGTTGTCTAGAATCTTTGCTCTGTAGAGCTCTATTAGGGGTTGGACATGTTGTTTAGTATCTTTTGCTCTGTATAGCTCTATCAGGGGGCAGACATAATTTTTCAATTCTTTGCATTGCATAGCTCTACCAGGGGGCAGACATGTTGTTTAGAATCTTTGCCCTGTATAGATCTTTCAAGGGGTGGACATGTTGTTTAGAATCTTTTCTCTGTATAGCTCTATCAGGGGGCTGACATGTTGTTTGGAATCTTTGCTCTGTATAGCTCTATCAGGGGACAGACATGTTGGTTAGAATATTTGCTCTGTATAGCTCTATCCGGGGGCTGACATGTTGTTTAGAATCTTGGGGCAGACCTGCTTTCATCTGACCCAAGATGTCTGCCTCGTAATAAAGATAAACAGTGCAAAGAGGGCTCAATAAGGTGCTTTATTTGTATTCTTCCATTAAAGCATTTCTATGTAAAATCCCTCCACTTAATGCGATCATTCAGTTACACAGGACTTTCCTCACATGTGAAATGATATACGGAGACTATTTGGTAGGGACAGACAAGCTGACTGGCTCTTCTTCCTTTCCAAGCATTGTCTATGAATACCCGAGCAGATTATGATGGGGGTCTTCTATATATAATACACTGAATCAAACAGTGGCTGGGTGAGAGCAGTGCCGAGAATAAAACCATGGGAAATCAATCCGATTTGGCAGAGGGTGATGAGAATTGACCAATATATCACTGATGCATTTCTCATCCATCCCTCCCAAACAAACGCTCTCCTTTGCGGTGGTCCCAGCAGGACGTTATTATCCTTTGTAGTGTAGAAAGGTTGATTCATCCTGTAAGATCTGCTCTTCATTAAATTTACATCATCTGTTAAACAGTGAACTGAGTATTAAAAGGTTTGAGAATTTTTCCACATCTGTTACTTTGGGCTGAATTTTGATATTCGATTGTCAATTCCAACACCATTTACTCTTCAGTAATTTATATATATTCAGATTAAACAAACTCCAGTTATAAGGTCGTGATGGATGAAATGCAAGAAGATGTCACACCCTGAATCAACATGACACTTTAGAATTTAGTAGGGGGCTATGGCAAAATGGTGCCCCCCAAAGAGGGCTGCCATCTTTTCTTATGATGTAAAATACCTGTCAAGATATCTGTAGACTGAACACTGAGCCTCATTTGTTTACTGGCCTGCTAACAAAATACCGGCTGGGGGGGCAAACATACCTCCAAACACCCAAAAAGTACAAACATGTAAACAAGTAATAAGCATGCACACCACAAAACTCAAATAGGATACTTATGGTGGCTGAACCACATTTCCCACAATCCTTATGGGGAGTGGAATCAGCCTCTCCCGATGTAGTATAAGATGACCATTTTTCTGAATGGATCTGTCTGTGGCAATGATAAATGACCAATGCAGGGCAAATCCTGTTTGTTTTCTCTAGAGAAAGGTTTCCCTCACTGTCCAAATAACATGTTGGGAGGTGAGAAAGAGGGGGCGTATGTGGGGGGCACATGACCATGACCATTTAATTAAAGGCTCAGGATATCACATCATGTGTAATTAACTGGCCAGACATACTTACAGAGTGAAGCAAAAGAGATGGGCAATTGTTTAGTTTTAATAAGATGAAACTGAACCACCAGATTATCTTGTTTTTTATCACCAGTTATCCCTGCGAATTTAACATTTCCCACATATCACTCTGAAGAAGGTCACTAGCAGGTCCAAAAATCCCTTCTAATCATTTAATGGGGGTCTCACCAGATAATACATTCATTGTCATCTTCTCTGCACTCCATGGCTCCATTCACATTAACAGTTATTATGAATAGTGTTGAGCGAACCCGAACCTCACTGTTCGGGTTCGTACCGAACTTTACGGTTTTTGGACCCCGGACCCGAACACGGACATTTCACTGTATGTCCGTGTTGGAGTTCGGGGTTCGGTGATTACATTGTATGTAATGCTATTGGCTTTCTATAAACCGAAATAGAGTCCCCATTCATAAAAAATTCTTATGAATGGGGACTCTATTTCGGTTTATAGAAAGCCAATAGCATTACATGTATTCCATAAACCGAAAGTCTATAAACCGAAAGACATTCTGTTTATAGACTTTCTTTTTATAGAAAAGCAATAGCATTACATGTATTCTATAAACCGAAAGTCTATAAACTGAATGTCTTTCGGTTTATGGAATACATATAATGCTATTGCTATTCTATAAACCGAAATAGAGTCCCCATTCATACAAATAGGTCAATTGACCTATTCGTATGAATGGGGACACTCACCCACATTTTACTTCATTTTTCAGCCCTCTAGCCCTTTCCAGGACTTATTTAGAGGCATTTTAGTGGCCAAAAGTTCGAACCCGCCGAACCCAAACATCCAGGTGTCCGCTCAACTCTAATTATAAATTGATTTATTATCCTAAACCAGTGGTGCCCAAGTCTATTCTGAAGTGACCCACAAGATGTGTTTCAGTCCGTATTAATATTTATTTTTATCTACAGTAATGATGGTGAAGAATAGCTGGTTAGACATGGTATTCATGTAACTGCAAAGCAGCCTAAAACACTTTTATTCACACAAAACGTTCCATTTATAAGACTAATGATAATATGGGTAGTTAAAGCAGTTGTGTTGCAGTGCTTATATATATATATCCCTTCTTTATCCTAGTTGTGGCAGTATACAGTATTATGTTCTATGGTGTAATTTTGCTGATGAATCCATCTGTATCTGTTCTCTATTCTCAGTCTTGATAAGATATTAATTCTTTAATTCAGGCCAATTGAAGACCCTGGTGAAGCTGCGGATCGATGGATGTCGACAGGTGGAATCATGACCAAGGAGATCCATTATTGTACACAAGCACAACACATTTTTAATCTCCCCCATAATTGCCCGTGTAGACCCCCCAGGGTTGGATCACCGATTTTAATGGGGTCAGGAAGGATTTTTTTTTACTTGAGACACAATAGACTGCTTCGTCCTCCATGTTTTTCGCCTTCCTTTTGGATCATAGATTAGCGGAGCGTATAGATTAGTGTCTTCTCATAATTTTTTCTCATAGTTTTTTTAACATAATTGGGTATAAGTCACAAGTTTTTTTTTCAAATAAATTGAATCTTAATATAAATCCCAATTCTCTGTTTTCATTTGACTTTGTCACTTTTAATCTACACCAATCACAAGGTTCACATTATATAACATGAAGATGCAGCAGACATCTGATGGTAACATGGGATCTTGCTATATTCTCATGGTATTACACTATGGACTGAATACATCATTCACACTTGTGGGGCTCTTTATAGAATAAAAGGTCTGGGCCCCCACCTCCCCCAATACGTTTCTCCTTTTGCTGATGACCCAACATCCTTTTGCCATAGCACCCCCTTCTACATTCAGGACATGCTCCTGTACCCACATTGCTCACCCAAGTCTTACCCCAACACCTCAGGACATGCTCCTGTACCAACATTGCTCACCCAGGACTTACCCCAACACCTCAGGACATGCCCCATCACCCACATTGCTCACCCAGGACTTACCCCAACACGTCAGGACATGCTCCTGTACCCACATTGCTCACCCAGGACTTACCCCAACACCTCAGGACATGCCCCATCAGCCACATTCCTCACACAGGACTTACCCCAACAACTCAGGACATGCCCCAACACCCACATTGCTCACCCAGGACTTACCCCAACACCTCAGGACATGCCCCATCTGGCTGGTGAGGGGAGATATTTTGATCCCCAGACTCTGCTGGCAAACATTTTATACAGGTGTATGGCCTAATACCCCCTGGTGGCAGCCCTGGGGCTCAATAAGGTACTTTATCTGCATTCTCTCATTAAAGCATTTCTACTTAAAACGTCTACACTTGATACTATCTTTCAATTACACAGAGCTTCTTTTTTTCGACAGTTGTCCTTTAAAGATGGACTGAGGTCTCTTTTCAGGACCTAAAACCTACAAACATATTTATTAATGAATGATGCTTGGTTTTTTCACTGTTTAACCTTTATACCAAAAGCAAAGACTGGGAGGCTGGATTTGAAGGTGAATTGTCCTCTGGCAGCAGTGAGAGCAAGTGACCAGCTCTCCAGTCACTCAAACTGTACACAACAAATTGCTTCTAATCTCTTCAGTGCTGCCTGCCATGGCGCTCAAACTCTCTCTCTCTGTCCATAAAATGTCTCAACTAGAATATGTGTAAAGACCTCTGTCCCGGCTATGTGTATAGACTGTCTAGTACAGCTGTGCATGAGAGGTTATCTGACTCTGCACCTCTGTCCTGGGCTATGTGTATAGACTGTCTAGTACAGCTGTGCATGAGAGGTTATCTGACTCTGCACCTCTGTCCCGGGCTATGTGTATAGACTGTCTAGTACAGCTGTGCATGAGAGGTTATCTGACTCTGCACCTCTGTCCTGGGCTATGTGTATAGACTGTCTAGTACAGCTGTGCATGAGAGGTTATCTGACTCTGCACCTCTGTCCTGGGCTATGTGTATAGACTGTCTAGTACAGCTGTGCATGAGAGGTTATCTGACTCTGCACCTCTGTCCTGGGCTATGTGTATAGACTGTCTAGTACAGCCGTGCATGAGAGGTTATCTGACTCTGCACCTCTGTCCTGGGCTATGTGTATAGACTGTCTAGTACAGCTGTGCATGATAGGTTATCTGACTCTGCACCTCTGTCCTGGGCTATGTGTATAGACTGTCTAGTACAGCTGTGCATGAGAGGTTATCTGACTCTGCACCTCTGTCCCGGGCTATGTGTATAGATTGTCTAGTACAGCTGTGCATGAGAGGTTATCTGACTCTGCACCTCTGTCCTGGGCTATGTGTATAGACTGTCTAGTACAGCTGTGCATGAGAGGTTATCTGACTCTGCACCTCTGTCCCTGGCTATGTGTACAGACTGTCTAGTACAGCCGTGCATGAGAGGTTATCTGACTCTGCACCTCTGTCCTGGGCTATGTGTATAGACTGTCTAGTACAGCTGTGCATGAGAGGTTATCTGACTCTGCACCTCTGTCCCAGGCTATGTGTATAGACTGTCTAGTACAGCCGTGCATGAGAGGTTATCTGACTCTGCACCTCTGTCCTGGGCTATGTGTATAGACTGTCTAGTACAGCTGTGCATGATAGGTTATCTGACTCTGCACCTCTGTCCTGGGCTATGTGTATAGACTGTCTAGTACAGCTGTGCATGAGAGGTTATCTGACTCTGCACCTCTGTCCCGGGCTATGTGTATAGATTGTCTAGTACAGCTGTGCATGAGAGGTTATCTGACTCTGCACCTCTGTCCTGGGCTATGTGTATAGACTGTCTAGTACAGCTGTGCATGAGAGGTTATCTGACTCTGCACCTCTGTCCCTGGCTATGTGTACAGACTGTCTAGTACAGCCGTGCATGAGAGGTTATCTGACTCTGCACCTCTGTCCTGGGCTATGTGTATAGACTGTCTAGTACAGCTGTGCATGAGAGGTTATCTGACTCTGCACCTCTGTCCCAGGCTATGTGTATAGACTGTCTAGTACAGCCGTGCATGAGAGGTTATCTGACTCTGCACCTCTGGCCCAGGCTATGTGTATAGACTGTCTAGTACAGCTGTGCATGAGAGGTTATCTGACTCTGCACCTCTGTCCCGGGCTATGTGTACAGACTGTCTAGTACAGCCGTGCATGAGAGGTTATCTGACTCTGCACCTCTGTCCCAGGCTATGTGTATAGACTGACTAGTACAGCTGTGCATGAGAGGTTATCTGACTCTGCACCTCTGTCCCAGGCTATGTGTATAGACTGTCTAGTACAGCTGTGCATGAGAGGTTATCTGACTCTGCACCTCTGTCCTGGGCTATGTGTATAGACTGTCTAGTACAGCTGTGCATGAGAGGTTATCTGACTCTATACCTCTGTCCCGGGCTATGTGTATAGACTGTCTAGTACAGCTGTGCATGAGAGGTTATCTGACTCTGTGCCTCTGTCCCAGGCTATGTGTATAGACTGTCTAGTACAACGGTGCATGAGAGGTTATCTGACTCTGCACCTCTGTCCTGGGCTATATGTATAGACTGTCTAGTACAGCCGTGCATGAGAGGTTATCTGGCTCTGTCCCGGGCTATGTGTATAGACTGTCTAGTACAGCTGTGCATGAGAGGTTATCTGACTCTGCACCTCTGTCCCGGGCTATGTGTATAGACTGTCTAGTACAGCTGTGCATGAGAGGTTATCTGACTCTGCACCTCTGTCCCGGGCTATGTGTATAGACTGTCTAGTACAGCTGTGCATGAGAGGTTATCTGACTCTGCACCTCTGTCCTGGGCTATGTGTACAGACTGTCTAGTACAGTCGTGCATGAGAGGTTATCTGACTCTGCACCTCTGTCCCGGGCTATGTGTATAGACTGTCTAGTACAGCTATGCATGAGAGGTTATCTGACTCT
This sequence comes from Pelodytes ibericus, assembly GCA_036172795.1. NCBI lineage: Eukaryota > Metazoa > Chordata > Amphibia > Anura > Pelodytidae > Pelodytes > Pelodytes ibericus. The sequence continues at coordinate 7,455,499 of CM069859.1, forward strand.
GCACCTCTGTTCCGGGCTATGTGTACAGACTGTCTAGTACAGCTGTGCATGAGAGGTTATCTGACTCTGCACCTCTGTCCCGGGCTATGTGTACAGACTGTCTAGTACAGCTGTACATGAGAGGTTATCTGACTCTGCACCTCTGTCCCGGGCTATGTTTATAGACTGTCTAGTACAGCTGTGCATGAGAGGTTATCTGACTCTGCACCTCTGTCCTGGGCTATGTGTATAGACTGTCTAGTACAGCCGTGCATGAGAGGTTATCTGGCTCTGTCCCGGGCTATGTGTATAGCCTGTCTAGTACAGCTGTGCATGAGAGGTTATCTGACTCTGCACCTCTGTCCCGGGCTATGTGTATAGACTGTCTAGTACAGCTGTGCATGAGAGGTTATCTGACTCTGCACCTCTGTCCTGGGCTATGTGTATAGACTGTCTAGTACAGCTGTGCATGAGAGGTTATCTGACTCTGCACCTCTGTCCTGGGCTATGTGTATAGACTGTCTAGTACAGCCGTGCATGAGAGGTTATCTGACTCTGCACCTCTGTCCCAGGCTATGTGTATAGACTGACTAGTACAGCTGTGCATGAGAGGTTATCTGACTCTGCACCTCTGGCCCGGGCTATGTGTATAGACTGTCTAGTACAGCTGTGCATGAGAGGTTATCTGACTCTGCACCTCTGTCCCGGGCTATGTGTATAGACTGTCTAGTACAGCTGTGCATGAGAGGTTATCTGACTCTGCACCTCTGTCCTGGGCTATGTGTATAGACTGTCTAGTACAGCCGTGCATGAGAGGTTATCTGACTCTGCACCTCTGTCCTGGGCTATGTGTATAGACTGTCTAGTACAGCCGTGCATGAGAGGTTATCTGACTCTGCACCTCTGTCCTGGGCTATGTGTATAGACTGTCTAGTACAGCTGTGCATGAGAGGTTATCTGACTCTGCACCACTGTCCTGGGCTATGTGTATAGACTGTCTAGTACAGCTGTGCATGAGAGGTTATCTGACTCTGCATCTCTGTCCCGGGCTATGTGTACAGACTGTCTAGTACAGCTGTGCATGAGAGGTTATCTGACTCTGCACCTCTGTCCCGGGCTATGTGTATAGACTGTCTAGTACAGCTGTGCATGAGAGGTTATCTGACTCTGCACCTCTGTCCTGAGCTATGTGTATAGACTGTCTAGTACAGCTGTGCATGAGAGGTTATCTGACTCTGCACCTCTGTCCCAGGCTATGTGTATAGACTGTCTAGTACAGCCGTGCATGAGAGGTTATCTGACTCTGCACCTCTGTCCTGGGCTATGTGTATAGACTGTCTAGTACAGCCGTGCATGAGAGGTTATCTGACTCTGCACCTCTGTCCCGGGCTATGTGTATAGACTGTCTAGTACAGCTGTGCATGAGAGGTTATCTGACTCTGCACCTCTGTCCTGGGCTATGTGTATAGACTGTCTAGTACAGCTGTACATGAGAGGTTATCTGACTCTGCCCCTCTGTCCCGGGCTATGTGTATAGACTGTCTAGTACAGAGTGCATGAGAGGTTATCTGACTCTGCACCTCTGTCCCAGGCTATGTGTATAGACTGTCTAGTACAGCTGTGCATGAGAGGTTATCTGACTCTGCACCTCTGTCCTGGGCTATGTGTATAGACTGTCTAGTACAGCCGTGCATGAGAGGTTATCTGACTCTGCACCTCTGTCCCGGGCTATGTGTATAGACTGTCTAGTACAGCTGTGCATGAGAGGTTATCTGACTCTGCTCCTCTGTCCTGGGCTATGTGTATAGACTGTCTAGTACAGCCGTGCATGAGAGGTTATCTGACTCTGCACCTCTGTCCCGGGCTATGTGTATAGACTGTCTAGTACAGCTGTGCATGAGAGGTTATCTGACTCTGCTCCTCTGTCCTGGGCTATGTGTATAGACTGTCTAGTACAGCCGTGCATGAGAGGTTATCTGACTCTGCACCTCTATCCTGGGCTATGTGTATAGACTGTCTAGTACAGCTGTGCATGAGAGGTTATCTGACTCTGCACCTCTGTCCTGGGCTATGTGTATAGACTGTCTAGTACAGCTGTACATGAGAGGTTATCTGACTCTGCCCCTCTGTCCTGGGCTATGTGTATAGACTGTCTAGTACAGCCGTGCATGAGAGGTTATCTGACTCTGCACCTCTGTCCCGGGCTATGTGTATAGACTGTCTAGTACAGCTGTGCATGAGAGGTTATCTGACTCTGCCCCTCTGTCCCGGGCTATGTGTATAGACTGTCTAGTACAGCTGTGCATGAGAGGTTATCTGACTCTGCACCTCTGTCCTGGGCTATGTGTATAGACTGTCTAGTACAGCTGTGCATGAGAGGTTATCTGACTCTGCACCTCTGTCCCGGGCTATGTGTACAGACTGTCTAGTACAGCTGTGCATGAGAGGTTATCTGACTCTGCACCTCTGTCCCGGGCTATGTGTACAGACTGTCTAGTACAGCTATGCATGAGAGGTTATCTGACTCTGCACCTCTGTCCCGGGCTATGTGTATAGACTGTCTAGTACAGCTGTGCATGAGAGGTTATCTGACTCTGCACCTCTGTCCTGGGCTATGTGTATAGACTGTCTAGTACAGCCGTGCATGAGAGGTTATCTGACTCTGCACCTCTGTCCCGGGCTATGTGTATAGACTGTCTAGTACAGCTGTGCATGAGAGGTTATCTGACTCTGCACCTCTGTCCTGGGCTATGTGTATAGACTGTCTAGTACAGCTGTGCATGAGAGGTTATCTGACTCTGCACCTCTGTCCCGGGCTATGTGTATAGACTGTCTAGTACAGTCGTGCATGAGAGGTTATCTGACTCTGCACCTCTGTCCCGGGCTATGTGTATAGACTGTCTAGTACAGCCGTGCATGAGAGGTTATCTGACTCTGCTCCTCTGTCCCAGGCTATGTGTATAGACTGTCTAGTACAGCTGTGCATGAGAGGTTATCTGACTCTGCACCTCTGTCCTGGGCTATATGTATAGACTGTCTAGTACAGCTGTGCATGAGAGGTTATCTGACTCTGCACCTCTGTCCCGGGCTATGTGTATAGACTGTCTAGTACAGCTATGCATGAGAGGTTATCTGACTCTGCACCTCTGTTCCGGGCTATGTGTACAGACTGTCTAGTACAGCTGTGCATGAGAGGTTATCTGACTCTGCACCTCTGTCCCGGGCTATGTGTACAGACTGTCTAGTACAGCTGTACATGAGAGGTTATCTGACTCTGCACCTCTGTCCCGGGCTATGTGTATAGACTGTCTAGTACAGCTGTGCATGAGAGGTTATCTGACTCTGCACCTCTGTCCTGGGCTATGTGTATAGACTGTCTAGTACAGCCGTGCATGAGAGGTTATCTGGCTCTGTCCCGGGCTATGTGTATAGCCTGTCTAGTACAGCTGTGCATGAGAGGTTATCTGACTCTGCACCTCTGTCCCGGGCTATGTGTATGGACTGTCTAGTACAGCTGTGCATGAGAGGTTATCTGACTCTGCACCTCTGTCCTGGGCTATGTGTATAGACTGTCTAGTACAGCTGTGCATGAGAGTTTATCTGACTCTGCACCTCTGTCCCGGGCTATGTGTATAGACTGTCTAGTACAGCTATGCATGAGAGGTTATCTGACTCTGCACCTCTGTTCCGGGCTATGTGTACAGACTGTCTAGTACAGCTGTGCATGAGAGGTTATCTGACTCTGCACCTCTGTCCTGGGCTATGTGTACAGACTGTCTAGTACAGTCGTGCATGAGAGGTTATCTGACTCTGCACCTCTGTCCCGGGCTATGTGTATAGACTGTCTAGTACAGCTATGCATGAGAGGTTATCTGACTCTGCACCTCTGTTCCGGGCTATGTGTACAGACTGTCTAGTACAGCTGTGCATGAGAGGTTATCTGACTCTGCACCTCTGTCCCGGGCTATGTGTACAGACTGTCTAGTACAGCTGTACATGAGAGGTTATCTGACTCTGCACCTCTGTCCCGGGCTATGTGTATAGACTGTCTAGTACAGCTGTGCATGAGAGGTTATCTGACTCTGCACCTCTGTCCTGGGCTATGTGTATAGACTGTCTAGTACAGCCGTGCATGAGAGGTTATCTGGCTCTGTCCCGGGCTATGTGTATAGACTGTCTAGTACAGTCGTGCATGAGAGGTTATCTGACTCTGCACCTCTGTCCCGGGCTATGTGTATAGACTGTCTAGTACAGCCGTGCATGAGAGGTTATCTGACTCTGCTCCTCTGTCCCAGGCTATGTGTATAGACTGTCTAGTACAGCTGTGCATGAGAGGTTATCTGACTCTGCACCTCTGTCCTGGGCTATATGTATAGACTGTCTAGTACAGCTGTGCATGAGAGGTTATCTGACTCTGCACCTCTGTCCCGGGCTATGTGTATAGACTGTCTAGTACAGCTATGCATGAGAGGTTATCTGACTCTGCACCTCTGTTCCGGGCTATGTGTACAGACTGTCTAGTACAGCTGTGCATGAGAGGTTATCTGACTCTGCACCTCTGTCCCGGGCTATGTGTACAGACTGTCTAGTACAGCTGTACATGAGAGGTTATCTGACTCTGCACCTCTGTCCCGGGCTATGTGTATAGACTGTCTAGTACAGCTGTGCATGAGAGGTTATCTGACTCTGCACCTCTGTCCTGGGCTATGTGTATAGACTGTCTAGTACAGCCGTGCATGAGAGGTTATCTGGCTCTGTCCCGGGCTATGTGTATAGCCTGTCTAGTACAGCTGTGCATGAGAGGTTATCTGACTCTGCACCTCTGTCCCGGGCTATGTGTATGGACTGTCTAGTACAGCTGTGCATGAGAGGTTATCTGACTCTGCACCTCTGTCCTGGGCTATGTGTATAGACTGTCTAGTACAGCTGTGCATGAGAGTTTATCTGACTCTGCACCTCTGTCCCGGGCTATGTGTATAGACTGTCTAGTACAGCTATGCATGAGAGGTTATCTGACTCTGCACCTCTGTTCCGGGCTATGTGTACAGACTGTCTAGTACAGCTGTGCATGAGAGGTTATCTGACTCTGCACCTCTGTCCTGGGCTATGTGTACAGACTGTCTAGTACAGTCGTGCATGAGAGGTTATCTGACTCTGCACCTCTGTCCCGGGCTATGTGTATAGACTGTCTAGTACAGCTATGCATGAGAGGTTATCTGACTCTGCACCTCTGTTCCGGGCTATGTGTACAGACTGTCTAGTACAGCTGTGCATGAGAGGTTATCTGACTCTGCACCTCTGTCCCGGGCTATGTGTACAGACTGTCTAGTACAGCTGTACATGAGAGGTTATCTGACTCTGCACCTCTGTCCCGGGCTATGTGTATAGACTGTCTAGTACAGCTGTGCATGAGAGGTTATCTGACTCTGCACCTCTGTCCTGGGCTATGTGTATAGACTGTCTAGTACAGCCGTGCATGAGAGGTTATCTGGCTCTGTCCCGGGCTATGTGTATAGCCTGTCTAGTACAGCTGTGCATGAGAGGTTATCTGACTCTGCACCTCTGTCCCGGGCTATGTGTATAGACTGTCTAGTACAGCTGTGCATGAGAGGTTATCTGACTCTGCACCTCTGTCCTGGGCTATGTGTATAGACTGTCTAGTACAGCTGTGCATGAGAGGTTATCTGACTCTGCACCTCTGTCCTGGGCTATGTGTATAGACTGTCTAGTACAGCCGTGCATGAGAGGTTATCTGACTCTGCACCTCTGTCCCGGGCTATGTGTATAGACTGTCTAGTACAGCTATGCATGAGAGGTTATCTGACTCTGCACCTCTGTTCCGGGCTATGTGTACAGACTGTCTAGTACAGCTGTGCATGAGAGGTTATCTGACTCTGCACCTCTGTCCCGGGCTATGTGTACAGACTGTCTAGTACAGCTGTACATGAGAGGTTATCTGACTCTGCACCTCTGTCCCGGGCTATGTGTATAGACTGTCTAGTACAGCTGTGCATGAGAGGTTATCTGACTCTGCACCTCTGTCCTGGGCTATGTGTATAGACTGTCTAGTACAGCCGTGCATGAGAGGTTATCTGGCTCTGTCCCGGGCTATGTGTATAGCCTGTCTAGTACAGCTGTGCATGAGAGGTTATCTGACTCTGCACCTCTGTCCCGGGCTATGTGTATAGACTGTCTAGTACAGCTGTGCATGAGAGGTTATCTGACTCTGCACCTCTGTCCTGGGCTATGTGTATAGACTGTCTAGTACAGCTGTGCATGAGAGGTTATCTGACTCTGCACCTCTGTCCTGGGCTATGTGTATAGACTGTCTAGTACAGCCGTGCATGAGAGGTTATCTGACTCTGCACCTCTGTCCCGGGCTATGTGTATAGACTGTCTAGTACAGCTATGCATGAGAGGTTATCTGACTCTGCACCTCTGTCCCGTGCTATGTGTACAGACTGTCTAGTACAGCCGTGCATGAGAGGTTATCTGACTCTGCACCTCTGTCCCGGGCTATGTGTACAGACTGTCTAGTACAGCCGTGCATGAGAGGTTATCTGACTCTGTTCCTCTGTCCTGGGCTATGTGTATAGACTGTCTAGTACAGCCGTGCATGAGAGGTTATCTGACTCTGCACCTCTGTCCCGGGCTATGTGTATAGACTGTCTAGTACAGCTGTGCATGAGAGGTTATCTGACTCTGCACCTCTGTCCTGGGCTATGTGTATAGACTGTCTAGTACAGCTGTGCATGAGAGGTTATCTGACTCTGCACCTCTGTCCCGGGCTATGTGTATAGACTGTCTAGTACAGTCGTGCATGAGAGGTTATCTGACTCTGCACCTCTGTCCCGGGCTATGTGTATAGACTGTCTAGTACAGCTGCGCATGAGAGGTTATCTGACTCTGCACCTCTGTCCTGGGCTATGTGTATAGACTGTCTAGTACAGCTGTGCATGAGAGGTTATCTGACTCTGCACCTCTGTCCTGGGCTATGTGTATAGACTGTCTAGTACAGCTGTGCATGAGAGGTTATCTGACTCTGCACCTCTGTACTGGGCTATGTGTATAGACTGTCTAGTACAGCTGTGCATGAGAGGTTATCTGACTCTTCTCCTCTGTCCCGGGCTATGTGTACAGACTGTCTAGTACAGCTGTGCATGAGAGGTTATCTGACTCTGCACCTCTGTCCCGGGCTATGTGTATAGACTGTCTAGTACAGCTGTGCCATGAGAGGTTATCTGACTCTGCACCTCTGTCCCGTGCTATGTGTACAGACTGTCTAGTACAGCCGTGCATGAGAGGTTATCTGACTCTGCACCTCTGTCCCGGGCTATGTGTACAGACTGTCTAGTACAGCCGTGCATGAGAGGTTATCTGACTCTGCTCCTCTGTCCTGGGCTATGTGTATAGACTGTCTAGTACAGCCGTGCATGAGAGGTTATCTGACTCTGCACCTCTGTCCCGGGCTATGTGTATAGACTGTCTAGTACAGCTGTGCATGAGAGGTTATCTGACTCTGCACCTCTGTCCTGGGCTATGTGTACAGACTGTCTAGTACAGCCGTGCATGAGAGGTTATCTGACTCTGCACCTCTGTCCCGGGCTATGTGTATAGACTGTCTAGTACAGCTGTGCATGAGAGGTTATCTGACTCTGCACCTCTGTCCTGGGCTATGTGTATAGACTGTCTAGTACAGCTGTGCATGAGAGGTTATCTGACTCTGCACCTCTGTCCTGGGCTATGTGTATAGACTGTCTAATACAGCTGTGCATGAGAGGTTATCTGACTCTGCACCTCTGTCCCGGGCTAAGTGTATAGACTGTCTAGTACAGCTGTGCATGAGAGGTTTATCTGACTCTGCTCCTCTGTCCCGGGCTATGTGTATAGACTGTCTAGTACAGCTGTGCATGAGAGGTTATCTGACTCTTCTCCTCTGTCCCGGGCTATGTGTACAGACTGTCTAGTACATCTGTGCATGAGAGGTTATCTGACTCTGCTCCTCTGTCCCGGGCTATGTGTATAGACTGTCTAGTACAGCTGTGCATGAGAGGTTATCTGACTCTGCACCTCTGTCCCAGGCTATGTGTATAGACTGTCTAGTACAGCTGTGCATGAGAGGTTATCTGACTCTGCACCTCTGTCCCGGGCTATGTGTATAGACTGTCTAGTACAGCCGTGCATGAGAGGTTATCTGACTCTGCACCTCTGTCCCAGGCTATGTGTATAGACTGTCTAGTACAGCTGTGCATGAGAGGTTATCTGACTCTGCACCTCTGTCCCTGGCTATGTGTACAGACTGTCTAGTACAGCCGTGCATGAGAGGTTATCTGACTCTGCACCTCTGTCCCGGGCTATGTGTATAGACTGTCTAGTACAGCCGTGCATGAGAGGTTATCTGACTCTGCACCTCTGTCCTGGGCTATGTGTATAGACTGTCTAGTACAGCTGTGCATGAGAGGTTATCTGACTCTGCTCCTCTGTCCCGGGCTATGTGTATAGACTGTCTAGTACAGCTGTGCATGATAGGTTATCTGACTCTGCACCTCTGTCCCAGGCTATGTGTATAGACTGTCTAGTACAGCTGTGCATGAGAGGTTATCTGACTCTGCACCTCTGTCCCAGGCTATGTGTACAGACTGTCTAGTACAGCTGTGCATGAGAGGTTATCTGACTCTGTACCTCTGTCCTGGGCTATGTGTATAGACTGTCTAGTACAGCTGTGCATGAGAGGTTATCTGACTCTGCACCTCTGTCCTGGGCTATGTGTATAGACTGTCTAGTACAGCTGTGCATGAGAGGTTATCTGACTCTGCACCTCTGTCCCAGGCTATGTGTATAGACTGTCTAGTACAGCTGTGCATGAGAGGTTATCTGGCACTGCACCTCTGTCCTGGGCTATGTGTATAGACTGTCTAGTACAGCTGTGCATGAGAGGTTATCTGGCACTGCACCTCTGTCCTGGGCTTTGTATATAGACTGTCTAGTACAGCTGTGCATGAGAGGTTATCTGACTCTGCACCTCTGTCCTGGGCTATGTGTATAGACTGTCTAGTACAGCTGTGCATGAGAGGTTATCTGACTCTGCACCTCTGTCCCGGGCTATGTGTATAGACTGTCTAGTACAGCTGTACATGAGAGGTTATCTGACTCTGCACCTCTATCCCGGGCTATGTGTATAGACTGTCTAGTACAGCTGTGCATGAGAGGTTATCTGACTCTGCACCTCTGTCCTGGGCTATGTGTATAGACTGTCTAGTACAGCCGTGCATGAGAGGTTATCTGACTCTGCACCTCTGTCCTGGGCTATGTGTATAGACTGTCTAGTACAGCTGTGCATGAGAGGTTGTCTGACTCTGCACCTCTGTCCTGGGCTATGTGTATAGACTGTCTAGTACAGCCGTGCATGAGAGGTTATCTGGCTCTGCACATCTGTCCTGGGCTATGTGTATAGACTGTCTAATACAGCTGTGCATGAGAGGTTATCTGACTCTGCACCTCTGTCCCGGGCTATGTGTATAGACTGTCTAGTACAGCCGTGCATGAGAGGTTATCTGACTCGGCACCTCTGTCCTGGGCTATGTGTATAGACTGTCTAGTACAGCTGTACATGAGAGGTTATCTGACTCTGCACCTCTGTCCCAGGCTATGTGTATAGACTGTCTAATACAGCTGTGCATGAGAGGTTGTCTGACTCTGCACCTCTGTCCTGGGCTATGTGTATAGACTGTCTAGAACAGCTGTGCATGAGAGGTTATCTGACTCTGCACCTCTATCCCGGGCTATGTGTACAGACTGTCTAGTACAGCCGTGCATGAGAGGTTATCTGACTCTGCTCCTCTGTCCTGGGCTATGTGTATAGACTGTCTAGTACAGCTGTGCATGAGAGGTTATCTGACTCTGCACCTCTATCCCGGGCTATGTGTATAGACTGTCTAGTACAGCCGTGCATGAGAGGTTATCTGACTCTGCACCTCTATCCCGGGCTATGTGTATAGACTGTCTAGTACAGCTGTGCATGAGAGGTTATCTGACTCTGCCCCTCTGTCCCATGCTATGTGTATAGACTGTCTGGTACAGCCGTGCATGAGAGGTTATCTGACTCTGCACCTCTGTCCTGGGCTCTGTGTACAGACTGTCTAGTACAGCTGTGCATGAGAGGTTATCTGACTCTGCTCCTCTGTCCCGGGCTATGTGTACAGACTGTCTAGTACAGCTGTGCATGAGAGGTTATCTGACTCTGCGCCTCTGTCCCAGGCTATGTGTATATACTGTCTAGTACAGCTGTGCATGAGAGGTTGTCTGACTCTGCACCTCTGTCCTGGGCTATGTGTATAGACTGTCTAGTACAGCTGTGCATGAGAGGTTATCTGACTCTGCTCCTCTGTCCTGGGCTATGTGTATAGACTGTCTAGTACAGCCGTGCATGAGAGGTTATCTGACTCTGCACCTCTGTCCCGGGCTATGTGTACAGACTGTCTAGTACAGCTGTGCATGAGAGGTTATCTGACTCTGCACCTCTGTCCTGGGCTATGTGTATAGACTGTCTAGTACAGCTGTGCATGAGAGGTTATCTGACTCTGCACCTCTGTCCTGGGCTATGTGTATAGACTGTCTAGTACAGCTGTGCATGAGAGGTTATCTGACTCTGCTCCTCTGTCCTGGGCTATGTGTATAGACTGTCTAGTACAGCTGTGCATGAGAGGTTATATGACTCTGCACCTCTGTCCCGGGCTATGTGTATAGACTGTCTAGTACAGCTGTGCATGAGAGGTTATCTGACTCTGCACCTCTGTCCTGGGCTATGTGTATAGACTGTCTAGTACAGCTGTGCATGAGAGGTTATCTGACTCTGCACCTCTGTCCTGGGCTATGTGTACAGACTGTCTAGTCCAGCTGTGCATGAGAGGTTATCTGACTCTGCACCTCTGTCCTGGGCTATGTGTATAGACTGTCTAGTACAGCCGTGCATGAGAGGTTATCTGACTCTGCACCTCTGTCCTGGGCTATGTGTATAGACTGTCTAGTACAGCTGTGCATGAGAGGTTATCTGACTCTGCTCCTCTGTCCCGGGCTATGTGTATAGACTGTCTAGTACAGCCGTGCATGAGAGGTTATCTGGCTCTGCACCTCTGTCCTGGGCTATGTGTATAGACTGTCTAGTACAGCTGTGCATGAGAGGTTATCTGACTCTGCCCCTCTGTCCTGGGCTATGTGTATAGACTGTCTGGTACAGCCGTGCATGAGAGGTTATCTGACTCTGCACCTCTGTCCTGGGCTATGTGTATAGACTGTCTAGTACAGCTGTACATGAGAGGTTATCTGACTCTGCACCTCTGTCCCGGGCTATGTGTATAGACTGTCTAGTACAGCTGTGCATGAGAGGTTATCTGACTCTGCACCTCTGTCCTGGGCTATGTGTATAGACTGTCTAGTACAGCCGTGCATGAGAGGTTATCTGACTCTGCACCTCTGTCCCGGGCTATGTGTATAGACTGTCTAGTACAGCTGTGCATGAGAGGTTATCTGACTCTGCACCTCTGTCCTGGGCTATGTGTACAGACTGTCTAGTACAGCTGTGCATGAGAGGTTATCTGACTCTGCACCTCTGTCCTGGGCTATGTGTACAGACTGTCTAGTACAGCTGTGCATGAGAGGTTATCTGACTCTGCACCTCTGTCCTGGGCTATGTGTATAGACTGTCTAGTACAGCTGTGCATGAGAGGTTATCTGACTCTGCACCTCTGTCCTGGGCTATGTGTACAGACTGTCTAGTACAGCTGTACATGAGAGGTTATCTGACTCTGCCCCTCTGTCCCGGGCTATGTGTACAGACTGTCTAGTACAGCCGTGCATGAGAGGTTATCTGACTCTGCACCTCTGTCTTTGGCTATGTGTATAGACTGTCTAGTACAGCTGTGCATGAGAGGTTATCTGACTCTGCACCTCTGTCCCGGGCTATGTGTATAGACTGTCTAGTACAGCCGTGCATGAGAGGTTATCTGACTCTGCACCTCTGTCCCGGGCTATGTGTATAGACTGTCTAGTACAGCTGTGCATGAGAGGTTATCTGACTCTGCACCTCTGTCCTGGGCTATGTGTATAGACTGTCTAGTACAGCTGTGCATGAGAGGTTATCTGACTCTGCACCTCTGTCCTGGGCTATGTGTATAGACTGTCTAGTACAGCCGTGCATGAGAGGTTATCTGACTCTGCACCTCTGTCCCGGGCTATGTGTATAGACTGTCTAGTACAGCTGTGCATGAGAGGTTATCTGACTCTGCACCTCTGTCCCGGGCTATGTGTATAGACTGTCTAGTACAGCTGTGCATGAGAGGTTATCTGACTCTGCACCTCTGTCCCGGGCTATGTGTATAGACTGTCTAGTACAGCTGTACATGAGAGGTTATCTGACTCTGCACCTCTGTCCCGGGCTATGTGTATAGACTGTCTAGTACAGCTGTACATGAGAGGTTATCTGACTCTGCACCTCTGTCCTGGGCTATGTGTATAGACTGTCTAGTACAGCTGTACATGAGAGGTTATCTGACTCTGCACCTCTGTCCTGGGCTATGTGTATAGACTGTCTAGTACAGCTGTACATGAGAGGTTATCTGACTCTGCACCTCTGTCCTGGGCTATGTGTATAGACTGTCTAGTACAGCCGTGCATGAGAGGTTATCTGACTCTGCACCTCTGTCCCGGGCTATGTGTATAGACTGTCTAGTACAGCTGTGCATGAGAGGTTATCTGACTCTGCACCTCTGTCCCATGCTATGTGTACAGACTGTCTAGTACAGCTGTGCATGAGAGGTTATCTGACTCTGCACCTCTGTCCTGGGCTATGTGTATAGACTGTCTAGTACAGCCGTGCATGAGAGGTTATCTGACTCTGTCCTGGGCTATGTTTACAGTGTTTATAGTACAGCAAACAGTTGCTTTAATGTATAAAGTGGATATAGAAGCAAAAGGTGATCATTGTTTACTGTATTTTCATTTACCTACCTGAATAAATAAACATTGGGTTTTCCTTTAGCACAGGTGAGATACATTACATTCTCACGCGTTCTATCATTCCTGGAGCATGTCTGATTGGCTCAGAGTATTATCCTTCTCTGTTCTGTTAATGGGCGAGTGTTAATATCCAGGCAGCATTGTGTGGATCTCTGCTCAGTAAAACAATACAAGCTTCCTGCTGGTTTACTGTAATTAACATATTTAATTTATTACAGCTGGGATTTCTCAAATTTTTGCTGAACAGACACAAGTCTAGTTAATAATTGTGGCTCTTGCTAGCGAGTATGCATTGCTTTATTAAGGCAGTAAATATCCCGCGCTGCTGTCAGGGTCTGTACGCTGGACTACTGATAGCAAGGGTCCTCTGCTCTTAACCCCACAATGCTCCCTTGAGCAGCTTGGAATAAGACATAAACAAACCCAGCATAGCTGGACCTGACATCCTGTTACTGGATCACTTTGAAACTGATGGCCTGTTACTGGATCACTTTGGACCTGATGGCCTATTACTGGATCATTTTGGAACTGACTGCCTGTTACTGAATAACTTTGGACCTGACGCTATGTTACTGGATCACTTTGGACCTCAGACTGCTGTTTCTGGAACACTTTGGACCTGATGATCTGTTACTGGATCACTTTGGACCCCGGGCTGCCTGTTACTGGATCACTTTGGACCCCAGGCTGCCTGTTACTGGATCACTTTGGACCTGACTGCCTGTAACTGGATCACATTGGACCTGACCACCCTTTAATGGATCACTTTGGATCTGACTGCCGGTTACTGGATCACTTTGGACCTGACTACCTGTTACTGGATCACTTTGGTTCTGACAGATTGTTACTGGATCCATTTGGACCTCAGGCTGACTGTCTCTGGATCACTTTGGGCCTGACTGCCTGTAACTGGATCACTTTGGACCTCAGGCTGTCTGTTACTTGATCACTTTGGGCCTGACTGCTTGTTACTGGATCACTTTAGGCCTGCCAGCCTGTACCTGGATCGCTTTGGGCCTGACGGCCTGTTACTGGATCACTTTGGGCCTGGACGTCTGTTACTGGATCACTTTAGACCTCAGGCTGCCTGTTACTGGATCACTTTGGACCTCAGGCTGGCTGCTACTGGATCACTTTAGGCCTGATGGCCTGTTACTGGATCACTTTGGACCTCAGGCTGCCTGCTACTGGATCACTTTGGGCCTGATGGCCTGTTACTGGATCTCTTTGGACCTGACTGTCTGCTACTGGATCACTTTGGGGCTGACGGCCTGTTACTGGATCACTTTGAACCTGACTGCCTGTTACTGGATAATTTTGGACCTGACAGCCTGTTATTGGATCATTTTGGACCTGACAGCCTGTTACTGGATCACTTTGGGTCTGATGATCTGTTACTGGATCACGTTGGACCCAGGGCTGCCTGTTACTGGATCACATTGGACCTGACTGCCTGTTACTGGATCACTTTGGACTTGACCACCTTTTACTGGATCACTTTGGACCTGACTGCTTGTTACTGGATCACTTTGGACCTGACTACCTTTAACTGGATCACTTTGGGTCTGACAGATTGTTACTGGATCCATTTGGACCTCAGGCTGACTGTCTCTGGATCACTTTGGGCCTGACTGCCTGTAACTGGATCACTTTGGACCTCAGGCTGTCTGTTACTTGATCACTTTGGGCCTGACTGCTTGTTACTGGATCACTTTAGGCCTGCCAGCCAGTACCTGGATCGCTTTGGGCCTGACGGCCTGTTACTGGATCACTTTCGGCCTGGACGTCTGTTACTGGATCACTTTAGATCTCAGGCTGCCTGTTACTGGATCACTTTGGACCTCAGGCTGCCTGCTACTGGATCACTTTGGGCCTGATGGCCTGTTACTGGATCACTTTGGACCTCAGGCTGCCTGCTGCTGGATCACTTTGGGCCTGATGGCCTGTTACTGGATCTCTTTGGACCTGACTGTCTGCTACTGGATCACTTTGGGTCTGACGGCCTGTTACTGGATCACTTTGAACCTGACTGCCTGTTACTGGATAATTTTGGACCTGACAGCCTGTTTTTGGATCATTTTGGACCTGACAGCCTGTTACTGGATCACTTTGGGTCTGATGATCTGTTACTGGATCACGTTGGACCCAGGGCTGCCTGTTACTGGATCACATTGGACCTGACTGCCTGTTACTGGATCACTTTGGACTTGACCACCTTTTACTGGATCACTTTGGACCTGACTACCTTTAACTGGATCACTTTGGGTCTGACAGATTGTTACTGGATCCATTTGGACCTCAGGCTGACTGTTTCTGGATCACTTTGGGCCTGACTGCCTTTTATTGGATCACTTTGGACCTCAGGCTGTCTGTTACTTGATTACTTTGGGCCTGACTGCTTGTTACTGGATCACTTTAGGCCTGCTGGCCTGTAACTGGATTGCTTTGGGCCTGACGGCCTGTTACTGGATCACTTTCGACCTGGACGTCTGTTACTGGAGCACTTTGGACCACAGGCTGCCTTCTACTGGATCACTTTGGGCCTGATGGCCTGTTACTAGATCACTTTGGACCTGACTGCCTGTTACTGGATCATTTTGGACCTGGCGGCCTGTTACTGGATCTCTTTGGACCTGACTGTGACAGATCCATCTGTATAACCTGGGATCGCTGGTTCGTCCCTGGCGATTGAACTATGCGTATGGGATCTGAGCGCTATTCGCCAATCATATGCACTCAGATCCAGGCTATCGGGGGATATGTGATACGAATGGGAAATGTTCGACAATTATAAGTTATGTATTTTTATGTGTTTTTTTGTGTTGAAATTAAAATGGCAATTCGCCTCTGTCCTGGAGATAATTGAATTACTTCCCAATTATCTCCAGGGCAGGGGGGAGGAAATCATAATGCCTGCTGGGAATAATCTGTGTCTGTGAGTCCTCAATTGGCTTATGTCTGTCTATTGTTACAGTCTCCCATTGGGTCCCCTAGGGGAGTGTCCACCAAGTGGGAGACCTGAATAAATACGGGCGTGTAGCCCACAGTAAAAGCAGTTCATGTTTTACCCTCAACACAGAGCGTGGTCTCGTTAATGGGGGGGGGGGGGGGGGATCTACTACACGGCGGTTTGTGCATCTGATGCTGAGGGTACTGTAACACTGACTACCTGTTACTGGATCACTTTTGGTCTGACAGATTGTTACTGGATCCTTTCGGACCTCAGGCTGACTGTTTCTGGATCACTTTGGGCCTGCCTGTTATTGGATCACTTTGGACCTCAGGCTGTCTGTTACTTGATCACTTTGGGCCTGACTGCTTGTTACTAGATCACTTTAGGCCTGCCGGCCTGTAACTGGATCGCTTTGGGCCTGATGGCCTGTTACTTGATCACTTTTGGCCTGGATGTCTGTTACTGGATCACTTTGGACCTCAGGCTGCCTGCTACTGGATCACTTTGGGCCTGATGGCATGTTACTAGATCACTTTGGACCTGACTGCCTGTTACTGGATCACTCTGGGTCTGCCGGCCTGTTACTGGATCACTTTGGACCTGACTACCTTTAACTGGATCACTTTGGGTCTGACAGATTGTTATTGGATACATTTGGACCTCAGGCTGACTGTTTCTTGATCACTTTGGGCCTGAATGCCTATTATTGGATCACTTTGGACCTCAGGCTGTCTGTTACTTGATCACTTTGGGCCTGACTGCTTGTTACTGGATCACTTTAGGCATGCCGGCCTGTAACTTCATTGCTTTGGGCCTGACGGCCTGTTACTGGATCACTTTTGGCCTGGACGTCTGTTACTGGATCACTTTGGACCCCAGACTGCCTGCTACTGGATCACTTTGGGCCTGATGGCCTGTTACTAGATCACTTTGGACCTGACTGCCTGTTACTGGATTATTTTGGACCTGACGGCCTGTTACTGGATCTATTTGGACCTGACTGTCTGCTACTGGATCACTTTGGGTCTGGCGGTCTGTAACTGGATCATTTTGGACCTGACGGCCTGTTACTGGATCACTTTGGGTCTGCAGGCCTGTTACTGGATCACTTTGGGTCTGACCAGGAACAGCCCTTTAATGGGGCAGAGTGGGGCAGCTGCCCTATGCGGCACCCTTGCAGAGGCAGCTCTTTGCTGCTCCATGCAGTGTTTTTCTTCTTCTTTTTTTCTGTGTCCAGGAGAGCTTGATGGAAGGAGGTCTCAGCCAATCAAGTGAGACCTCTTAACTCTCCTGATTTGCTGAGAGTTCAGAAGCCTCCCGTGGCTCAGTCCCTCCTTCACACAAGGAGCTCAAAGCAAGAGATGCCTGGACCAGGTAAGTTAAAAACTGACAGTGTGTGTATGTCAGTGCGAGTGAGGGTGTGTGTGTATGTCAGTGTGAGTGAGAGTATGTCAGTGTGAGGGAGAGTGTGTGTGTCAGTGTGAGTGTGAAAGTGAGAGTGTGAGTGTGTGTGTGTCTTAGTGTGAGTGAGTGTGTGTGTATATGTCAGTGTGAGTGAGAGTATGTCAGTGTGAGGGAGAGTGTGTGTGTCAGTGTGAGTGTGAAAGTGAGAGTGTGAGTGTGTGTGTCTTAGTGTGAGTGAGTGTGTGTGTATATGTCAGTGTGAGTGAGAGTATGTCAGTGTGAGGGAGAGTGTGTGTCAGTGTGAGTGTGAAAGTGAGAGTGTGTGTGTGTCTAAGTGTGAGTGAGTGTGTGTGTATATGTCAGTGTGAGTGAGAGTATGTCAGTGTGAGGGAGAGTGTGTGTGTCAGTGTGAGTGTGAAAGTGAGAGTGTGAGTGTGTGTGTGTCTTAGTGTGAGTGAGTGTGTGTATATGTCAGTGTGAGTGAGAGTATGTCAGTGTGAGGGAGAGTGTGTGTCAGTGTGAGTGTGAAAGTGAGAGTGTGTGTGTGTCTAAGTGTGAGTGAGTGTGTGTGTATATGTCAGTGTGAGTGAGAGTATGTCAGTGTGAGGGAGAGTGTGTGTCAGTGTGAGTGTGAAAGTGAGAGTGTGTGTGTGTCTAAGTGTGAGTGAGTGTGTGTGTGTCTCAGTGTCAGTGAGTGTGTGGATAAAGGGGTTAACTCCACTGATACTGCCTATATCTGTCTAGCCACCCAAGGGGTTAATCCCTCGACACTGCCTAAATCTGTCTAGCCACCCAGGACTTAACCCCTCTGACACTGCCTGTATCTGTTTAGCCACCTGGGGGTTAACCCCTCTGACGCTGCCCATACTATATCGGTCTAGCCACACAAGGGGTTAACCCCTCTGACACTGCCCATATCTGTCTAGCCACACAAGGGGTTAACCCCTCTGACACTGCCTATATATATCTGGATTTTGTTATAGGTCTCTGGTCACATTATGTTTTAGGGAATTGCACAGTGTATTATCATGTTTTACCATGACTCTCTTTTCACCTTATGGGTGAGCTCTTTGAAAAAAATATTTTATTATGTATATAAGAAGTGCTTTAATGGGCATATAGAAATAAAATATTTTTTTCTAAGAGCTCACCCACGAGGTGAAAAAAAAGGTAAAACAAACAATATTATGAAAATAGGCTGTGCAATTTCCGAAAAGATAATATATGTGGCCCCTGACCTATAACATGACTTGTTTAAACATTTAGGGTACACATTTTAATCATGGCCTGCCAATACTCGGGCCAATACAGTATTTTCATAAAAGTGTGCATATATAAAGGTGCTCTTGCTTTAAATTATCACTTTCTGATAAGTTTCATTTTAGTTTGAATTATCATGACTGTGGGCTTTTTTTTTGGGGGGGGGGCGGGGGGCATTTTGTTGTTTTGCCCCAGGCAGCACAATATCTTGAGCCGGCCCTGGGTCTGACGGCCTGTTACTGGATCACTTTGGG
This sequence comes from Pelodytes ibericus, assembly GCA_036172795.1. Lineage (NCBI taxonomy): Eukaryota > Metazoa > Chordata > Amphibia > Anura > Pelodytidae > Pelodytes > Pelodytes ibericus. The sequence goes on from CM069859.1 coordinate 7,474,363, forward strand.
TCTGACGGCCTGTAACTGGATCACTTTGGGTCTGATGGCCTGTTACTGGATAGCTTTAAACCTGACTGGCTGTTACTGGATCATTTTGGGTCTGATGGCCTGTTACTGGATAGCTTTGAACCTGACTGGCTGTTACTGGATCATTTTGGGTCTGATGGCATGTTACTGGATCTCTTTGGACCTGACTGTTTGTTACTGGATCATTTTGGGTCTGATGGCCTGTTACTGGATAGCTTTGAACCTGACGGCCTGTTACTGGATCATTTTGGGTCTGACGGCCTGTCACTGGATCACTTTGTGTCTGACGGCATGTTACTGGATCTCTTTGGACCTGACTGTTTGTTACTGGATCACTTTGGGTCTGACGGCCTGTTACTGGATCACTTTGGGTCTGACGGCCTGTTACTGGATCACTTTGGGTCTGACTGTTTGTTACTGGATCACTTTGGGTCTGACGACCTGTTACTGGATCTCTTTGGACCTGACTGTTTGTTACTGGATCACTTTGGGTCTGACGGCCTGTTACTGGATCACTTTGGGTCTGACGGCCTGTTACTGGATCACTTTGGGTCATGGGCTGTCTGTGACCGGTGCAGTGCCGCAGACAGACAGATTATGTTAGGTCAACGTGGAGGCTGAACCCTGCCCAGGAATAAGAGGCCGTGTAGGGCTTTATTCGTGAAAAAGGGAATTGACAAGTGAAGTTAAAATTAAAGGCAAGAGTAGTCGAGTTAGAAAAAGCCTGTCATTCAACTATGCCTCAAATGCTGCTACTTTTGCCCTAAGTTTTAAATTCACTTGTCAACTCCCTACATTCCCTCTTTGATGAATAAAGCCCAGTTATCATGGTATTGAAGGTGCAGGGAGCCCCTGTACGAGGAGGGGGGGGGGGGGGGATTCTGCATATTCCCACTGATCTGACTTGCTGCACCGATTCTCTTATAATCATCCAATCTCTCTGATAGGTAATGCTGGTGCTGTCATATGATACGTTTAATAATTATTATATTCGCACACCTTTTTATTTTTCTATTCAGACAGTTGCATGTACACTGCAACAAACAAAAAATAACCTATTTATTTACAGAGTCGCCTTTTATATTAATTTGTTATCCCCTCCCAAGTCCTTAAAAAATCATGAAAGTCGTGTAGTACCACGGATAGGCAAGGAGACCATGGTGGGGTGGTGATTGCAAAAAAATATCGATAAAAAATTCACTTATGTTTAATGGAAAGATTGCATCAAGAGTAAGAATTCTAATTATAAACGATTTAATTCATGCTTCCAACTGTCTCGCTTTACGCGGTACAGTCCCTATACCGCCGAACTCTACCTCTGTCACGCTTTTCAGCAGAATTTAAAACTGCAAACCTGCAGTGAAAAGGGTAGTCTTCCAGAGAGTGAATACTGCACATGCGAAGCATTATGTGCATATTAGGTAGCACTGACACTCCAGATTTGTTCTGTATAGCTCTATCAGGGGGTGGACACGTTGTTTAGAATCTTTGCTCTGTATAGCTCTATCAGGGGCAGACATGTTGTTTAGAATCGTTGCTCTGTAAAGCTCTATCAGGGGTGGACCAGGGCCGTCTTTAACGCGGGGCAAACGGGGCAGCTGCCCTGGGCCCATTTACTCCTGGGGGGCCCCAAGGCAGCTGTCCCGTGGGCCCCCAGCCCCTGCTGCCGCGTTCACAGCGCATTGCACTTGTGAACGCTTTTTTCAGGCAAGCCGCATCCGATGGATGCGACGGCCGAAAAAAAAAAAAACTGACGCCGGATGTGACGTCGCGTCACATCCGGTGCCTGTTTCCCTCCTCCGTGCAAGAGGGAAGACTACACGGAGGAGACATCCGGCAGGGGACACGGAGCAGCTTCATGTAAGTACGGGGGGGGGGGGGGGCTGGCTGGCACAATATTCCTGGTATCTGATTGGCACTATATTACTGGGTATCTGACTGGCACTATATTACTGGGTATCTGATTGGCACAATATTCCTGGTATCTGACTGGCACAATATTACTGGGCATCTGATTGGCACTATATTACTGGGCATGTGATTGGCACTATATTACTGGGTATCTGATTGGCACTATATTACTGGGTATCTGATTGGCACTATATTACTGGGTATCTGAATGGCACAATATTACTGGGCATCTGATTGGCACTATATTACTTGGCATCTGATTGGCACTATATTACTTGGCATCTGATTGGCACTATATTACTGGGTATCTGATTGGCACTATATTACTGGGCATCTGACTGGCACTATATTACTGGGTATCTGATTGGCACTATATTACTGGGCATCTGATTGGCACTATATTACTGGGTATCTGACTGGCACTATATTACTGGGCATCTGATTGGCACTATATTACTGGGTATCTGATTGGCACAATATTACTGGGCATCTGATTGGCACTATATTACTGGGTATCTGACTGGCACTATATTACTGGGTATCTGATTGGCACTATATTACTGGGCATCTGATTGGCACTATATTACTGGGTATCTGACTGGCACTATATTACTGGGTATCTGATTGGCACTATATTACTGGGCATCTGATTGGCACTATATTACTGGGTATCTGACTGGCACAATATTACTGGGCATCTGACTGGCACTATATTACTGGGCATCTGATTGGCACTATATTACTGGGCATCTGATTGGCACAATATTCCTGGTATCTGATTGGCACTATATTACTGGGTATCTGACTGGCACAATATTCCTGGTATCTGACTGGCACTATATTACTGGGCATCTGATTGGCACTATATTACTGGGCATCTGATTGGCACTATATTACTGGGTATCTGAATGGCACAATATTACTGGGCATCTGATTGGCACTATATTACTTGGCATCTGATTGGCACTATATTACTTGGCATCTGATTGGCACTATATTACTGGGTATCTGATTGGCACTATATTACTGGGCATCTGACTGGCACTATATTACTGGGTATCTGATTGGCACTATATTACTGGGCATCTGATTGGCACTATATTACTGGGTATCTGACTGGCACTATATTACTGGGCATCTGATTGGCACTATATTACTGGGTATCTGATTGGCACAATATTACTGGGCATCTGATTGGCACTATATTACTGGGTATCTGACTGGCACTATATTACTGGGCATGTGATTGGCACTATATTACTGGGCATCTGATTGGCACTATATTACTGGGTATCTGACTGGCACTATATTACTGGGTATCTGATTGGCACTATATTACTGGGCATCTGATTGGCACTATATTACTGGGTATCTGACTGGCACAATATTACTGGGCATCTGACTGGCACTATATTACTGGGCATCTGATTGGCACTATATTACTGGGCATCTGATTGGCACAATATTCCTGGTATCTGATTGGCACTATATTACTGGGTATCTGACTGGCACAATATTCCTGGTATCTGACTGGCACTATATTACTGGGCATCTGATTGGCACTATATTACTGGGCATCTGATTGGCACTATATTACTGGGTATCTGACTGGCACTATATTACTGGGTATCTGATTGGCACAATATTCCTGGTATCTGATTGGCACTATATTACTGGGCATCTGATTGGCACTATATTACTGGGTATCTGATTGGCACTATATTACTGGGTATCTGATTGGCACTATATTACTTGGCATCTGACTGGCACTATATTACTGGGCATCTGATTGGCACTATATTACTGGGTATCTGACTGGCACTATATTACTGGGTATCTGACTGGCACTATATTACTGGGTATCTGGCACAATATTACTGGGTATCTGATTGGCACTATATTACTGGGTATCTGATTGACACTATATTACTGGGTATCTGACTGGCACTATATTACTGGGCATCTGACTGGCACTATATTACTGGGCATCTGATTGGCACAATATTACTGGGTATCTGACTGGCACTATATTACTGGGTATCTGATTGGCACTATATTACTGGGCATCTGATTGGCACTATATTACTTGGTATCTGACTGGCACTATATTACTGGGTATCTGACTGGCACTATATTACTGGGCATCTGACTGGCACTATATTACTGGGCATCTGATTGGCACAATATTACTGGGTATCTGACTGGCACTATATTACTGGGTATCTGATTGGCACTATATTACTGGGCATCTGATTGGCACAATATTCCTGGTATCTGACTGGCACTATATTACTGGGCATCTGATTGGCACTATATTACTGGGTATCTGACTGGCACTATATTACTGGGTATCTGACTGGCACTATATTACTGGGTATCTGATTGGCACAATATTACTGTGCATCTGATTGGCACTATATTACTGGGTATCTGACTGGCACTATATTACTGGGTATCTGATTGGCACAATATTACTGGGTATCTGACTGGCACTATATTACTGGGTATCTGACTGGCACTATATTACTGGGTATCTGATTGGCACTATATTACTTGGCATCTGATTGGCACTATATTACTGGGCATCTGACTGGCACTATATTACTGGGTATCTGATTGGCACTATATTACTTGGCATCTGATTGGCACTATATTACTGGGCATCTGACTGGCAATATATTACTGGGTATCTGACTGGCACTATATTACTGGGTATCTGACTGGCACTATATTACTGGGCATCTGACTGGCACTATATTACTGGGCATCTGATTGGCACAATATTACTGGGCATCTGATTGGCACTATATTACTTGGCATCTGATTGGCACTATATTACTTGGCATCTGATTGGCACTATATTACTGGGTATCTGACTGGCACTATATTACTGGGTATCTGATTGGCACTATATTACTGGGCATCTGACTGGCACTATATTACTGGGTATCTGATTGGCACTATATTACTGGGCATCTGATTGGCACTATATTACTGGGTATCTGACTGGCACTATATTACTGGGCATCTGATTGGCACTATATTACTGGGTATCTGATTGGCACAATATTACTGGGCATCTGATTGGCACTATATTACTGGGTATCTGACTGGCACTATATTACTGGGTATCTGATTGGCACTATATTACTGGGCATCTGATTGGCACTATATTACTGGGTATCTGACTGGCACTATATTACTGGGTATCTGATTGGCACTATATTACTGGGCATCTGATTGGCACTATATTACTGGGTATCTGACTGGCACAATATTACTGGGCATCTGACTGGCACTATATTACTGGGCATCTGATTGGCACTATATTACTGGGCATCTGATTGGCACAATATTCCTGGTATCTGATTGGCACTATATTACTGGGTATCTGACTGGCACAATATTCCTGGTATCTGACTGGCACTATATTACTGGGCATCTGATTGGCACTATATTACTGGGCATCTGATTGGCACTATATTACTGGGTATCTGACTGGCACTATATTACTGGGTATCTGATTGGCACAATATTCCTGGTATCTGATTGGCACTATATTACTGGGCATCTGATTGGCACTATATTACTGGGTATCTGATTGGCACTATATTACTGGGTATCTGATTGGCACTATATTACTTGGCATCTGACTGGCACTATATTACTGGGCATCTGATTGGCACTATATTACTGGGTATCTGACTGGCACTATATTACTGGGTATCTGACTGGCACTATATTACTGGGTATCTGGCACAATATTACTGGGTATCTGATTGGCACTATATTACTGGGTATCTGATTGACACTATATTACTGGGTATCTGACTGGCACTATATTACTGGGCATCTGACTGGCACTATATTACTGGGCATCTGATTGGCACAATATTACTGGGTATCTGACTGGCACTATATTACTGGGTATCTGATTGGCACTATATTACTGGGCATCTGATTGGCACTATATTACTTGGTATCTGACTGGCACTATATTACTGGGTATCTGACTGGCACTATATTACTGGGCATCTGACTGGCACTATATTACTGGGCATCTGATTGGCACAATATTACTGGGTATCTGACTGGCACTATATTACTGGGTATCTGATTGGCACTATATTACTGGGCATCTGATTGGCACAATATTCCTGGTATCTGACTGGCACTATATTACTGGGCATCTGATTGGCACTATATTACTGGGTATCTGACTGGCACTATATTACTGGGTATCTGATTGGCACAATATTACTGTGCATCTGATTGGCACTATATTACTGGGTATCTGACTGGCACTATATTACTGGGTATCTGATTGGCACAATATTACTGGGTATCTGACTGGCACTATATTACTGGGTATCTGACTGGCACTATATTACTGGGTATCTGATTGGCACTATATTACTTGGCATCTGATTGGCACTATATTACTGGGCATCTGACTGGCACTATATTACTGGGTATCTGATTGGCACTATATTACTTGGCATCTGATTGGCACTATATTACTGGGCATCTGACTGGCAATATATTACTGGGTATCTGACTGGCACTATATTACTGGGTATCTGACTGGCACTATATTACTGGGCATCTGATTGGCACTATATTACTGGGCATCTGACTGGCACTATATTACTGGGTATCTGATTGGCACTATATTACTGGGTATCTGACTGGCACTATATTACTGGGCATCTGGCACTATATTACTGGGCATCTGATTGCCACTATATTACTGGGTATCTGACTGGCACTATATTACTGGGTATCTGACTGGCACTATATTACTGGGTATCTGATTGGCACTATATTACTGGGTATCTGACTGGCACTATATTACTGGGCATCTGATTGGCACTATATTACTGGGCATCTGACTGGCACTATATTACTGGGTATCTGATTGGCACTATATTACTGGGTATCTGACTGGCACTATATTACTGGGCATCTGATTGGCACAATATTACTGGGCATCTGATTGGCATTATTTTACTGGGTATCTGACTGGCACTATATTACTGGGTATCTGACTGGCACTATATTACTGGGTATCTGATTGGCACAATATTCCTGGTATCTGACTGGCACAATATTACTGGGCATCTGATTGGCACTATATTACTGGGCATGTGATTGGCACTATATTACTGGGTATCTGATTGGCACTATATTACTGGGTATCTGATTGGCACAATATTCCTGGTATCTGACTGGCACAATATTACTGGGCATCTGATTGGCACTATATTACTGGGCATGTGATTGGCACTATATTACTGGGTATCTGATTGGCACTATATTACTGGGTATCTGATTGGCACTATATTACTGGGTATCTGAATGGCACAATATTACTGGGCATCTGATTGGCACTATATTACTTGGCATCTGATTGGCACTATATTACTTGGCATCTGATTGGCACTATATTACTGGGTATCTGACTGGCACTATATTACTGGGTATCTGATTGGCACTATATTACTGGGCATCTGACTGGCACTATATTACTGGGTATCTGATTGGCACTATATTACTGGGCATCTGATTGGCACTATATTACTGGGTATCTGACTGGCACTATATTACTGGGCATCTGATTGGCACTATATTACTGGGTATCTGATTGGCACAATATTACTGGGCATCTGATTGGCACTATATTACTGGGTATCTGACTGGCACTATATTACTGGGTATCTGATTGGCACTATATTACTGGGCATCTGATTGGCACTATATTACTGGGTATCTGACTGGCACTATATTACTGGGTATCTGATTGGCACTATATTACTGGGCATCTGATTGGCACTATATTACTGGGTATCTGACTGGCACAATATTACTGGGCATCTGACTGGCACTATATTACTGGGCATCTGATTGGCACTATATTACTGGGCATCTGATTGGCACAATATTCCTGGTATCTGATTGGCACTATATTACTGGGTATCTGACTGGCACAATATTCCTGGTATCTGACTGGCACTATATTACTGGGCATCTGATTGGCACTATATTACTGGGCATCTGATTGGCACTATATTACTGGGTATCTGACTGGCACTATATTACTGGGTATCTGATTGGCACAATATTCCTGGTATCTGATTGGCACTATATTACTGGGCATCTGATTGGCACTATATTACTGGGTATCTGATTGGCACTATATTACTGGGTATCTGATTGGCACTATATTACTTGGCATCTGACTGGCACTATATTACTGGGCATCTGATTGGCACTATATTACTGGGTATCTGACTGGCACTATATTACTGGGTATCTGACTGGCACTATATTACTGGGTATCTGGCACAATATTACTGGGTATCTGATTGGCACTATATTACTGGGTATCTGATTGACACTATATTACTGGGTATCTGACTGGCACTATATTACTGGGCATCTGACTGGCACTATATTACTGGGCATCTGATTGGCACAATATTACTGGGTATCTGACTGGCACTATATTACTGGGTATCTGATTGGCACTATATTACTGGGCATCTGATTGGCACTATATTACTTGGTATCTGACTGGCACTATATTACTGGGTATCTGACTGGCACTATATTACTGGGCATCTGACTGGCACTATATTACTGGGTATCTGACTGGCACTATATTACTGGGTATCTGATTGGCACTATATTACTGGGCATCTGATTGGCACAATATTCCTGGTATCTGATTGGCACTATATTACTGGGTATCTGACTGGCACAATATTCCTGGTATCTGACTGGCACTATATTACTGGGCATCTGATTGGCACTATATTACTGGGCATCTGATTGGCACTATATTACTGGGTATCTGACTGGCACTATATTACTGGGTATCTGATTGGCACAATATTCCTGGTATCTGATTGGCACTATATTACTGGGCATCTGATTGGCACTATATTACTGGGTATCTGATTGGCACTATATTACTGGGTATCTGATTGGCACTATATTACTTGGCATCTGACTGGCACTATATTACTGGGCATCTGATTGGCACTATATTACTGGGTATCTGACTGGCACTATATTACTGGGTATCTGACTGGCACTATATTACTGGGTATCTGGCACAATATTACTGGGTATCTGATTGGCACTATATTACTGGGTATCTGATTGACACTATATTACTGGGTATCTGACTGGCACTATATTACTGGGCATCTGACTGGCACTATATTACTGGGCATCTGATTGGCACAATATTACTGGGTATCTGACTGGCACTATATTACTGGGTATCTGATTGGCACTATATTACTGGGCATCTGATTGGCACTATATTACTTGGTATCTGACTGGCACTATATTACTGGGTATCTGACTGGCACTATATTACTGGGCATCTGACTGGCACTATATTACTGGGCATCTGATTGGCACAATATTACTGGGTATCTGACTGGCACTATATTACTGGGTATCTGATTGGCACTATATTACTGGGCATCTGATTGGCACAATATTCCTGGTATCTGACTGGCACTATATTACTGGGCATCTGATTGGCACTATATTACTGGGTATCTGACTGGCACTATATTACTGGGTATCTGACTGGCACTATATTACTGGGTATCTGATTGGCACAATATTACTGTGCATCTGATTGGCACTATATTACTGGGTATCTGACTGGCACTATATTACTGGGTATCTGATTGGCACAATATTACTGGGTATCTGACTGGCACTATATTACTGGGTATCTGACTGGCACTATATTACTGGGTATCTGATTGGCACTATATTACTTGGCATCTGATTGGCACTATATTACTGGGCATCTGACTGGCACTATATTACTGGGTATCTGATTGGCACTATATTACTTGGCATCTGATTGGCACTATATTACTGGGCATCTGACTGGCAATATATTACTGGGTATCTGACTGGCACTATATTACTGGGTATCTGACTGGCACTATATTACTGGGCATCTGATTGGCACTATATTACTGGGCATCTGACTGGCACTATATTACTGGGTATCTGATTGGCACTATATTACTGGGTATCTGACTGGCACTATATTACTGGGCATCTGGCACTATATTACTGGGCATCTGATTGCCACTATATTACTGGGTATCTGACTGGCACTATATTACTGGGTATCTGACTGGCACTATATTACTGGGTATCTGATTGGCACTATATTACTGGGTATCTGACTGGCACTATATTACTGGGCATCTGATTGGCACTATATTACTGGGCATCTGACTGGCACTATATTACTGGGTATCTGATTGGCACTATATTACTGGGTATCTGACTGGCACTATATTACTGGGCATCTGATTGGCACAATATTACTGGGCATCTGATTGGCATTATTTTACTGGGTATCTGACTGGCACTATATTACTGGGTATCTGACTGGCACTATATTACTGGGTATCTGATTGGCACAATATTCCTGGTATCTGACTGGCACAATATTACTGGGCATCTGATTGGCACTATATTACTGGGCATGTGATTGGCACTATATTACTGGGTATCTGATTGGCACTATATTACTGGGTATCTGATTGGCACTATATTACTGGGTATCTGAATGGCACAATATTACTGGGCATCTGATTGGCACTATATTACTTGGCATCTGATTGGCACTATATTACTTGGCATCTGATTGGCACTATATTACTGGGTATCTGACTGGCACTATATTACTGGGTATCTGATTGGCACTATATTACTGGGCATCTGACTGGCACTATATTACTGGGTATCTGATTGGCACTATATTACTGGGCATCTGATTGGCACTATATTACTGGGTATCTGACTGGCACTATATTACTGGGCATCTGATTGGCACTATATTACTGGGTATCTGATTGGCACAATATTACTGGGCATCTGATTGGCACTATATTACTGGGTATCTGACTGGCACTATATTACTGGGTATCTGATTGGCACTATATTACTGGGCATCTGATTGGCACTATATTACTGGGTATCTGACTGGCACTATATTACTGGGTATCTGATTGGCACTATATTACTGGGCATCTGATTGGCACTATATTACTGGGTATCTGACTGGCACAATATTACTGGGCATCTGACTGGCACTATATTACTGGGCATCTGATTGGCACTATATTACTGGGCATCTGATTGGCACAATATTCCTGGTATCTGATTGGCACTATATTACTGGGTATCTGACTGGCACAATATTCCTGGTATCTGACTGGCACTATATTACTGGGCATCTGATTGGCACTATATTACTGGGCATCTGATTGGCACTATATTACTGGGTATCTGACTGGCACTATATTACTGGGTATCTGATTGGCACAATATTCCTGGTATCTGATTGGCACTATATTACTGGGCATCTGATTGGCACTATATTACTGGGTATCTGATTGGCACTATATTACTGGGTATCTGATTGGCACTATATTACTTGGCATCTGACTGGCACTATATTACTGGGCATCTGATTGGCACTATATTACTGGGTATCTGACTGGCACTATATTACTGGGTATCTGACTGGCACTATATTACTGGGTATCTGGCACAATATTACTGGGTATCTGATTGGCACTATATTACTGGGTATCTGATTGACACTATATTACTGGGTATCTGACTGGCACTATATTACTGGGCATCTGACTGGCACTATATTACTGGGCATCTGATTGGCACAATATTACTGGGTATCTGACTGGCACTATATTACTGGGTATCTGATTGGCACTATATTACTGGGCATCTGATTGGCACTATATTACTTGGTATCTGACTGGCACTATATTACTGGGTATCTGACTGGCACTATATTACTGGGCATCTGACTGGCACTATATTACTGGGCATCTGATTGGCACAATATTACTGGGTATCTGACTGGCACTATATTACTGGGTATCTGATTGGCACTATATTACTGGGCATCTGATTGGCACAATATTCCTGGTATCTGACTGGCACTATATTACTGGGCATCTGATTGGCACTATATTACTGGGTATCTGACTGGCACTATATTACTGGGTATCTGACTGGCACTATATTACTGGGTATCTGATTGGCACAATATTACTGTGCATCTGATTGGCACTATATTACTGGGTATCTGACTGGCACTATATTACTGGGTATCTGATTGGCACAATATTACTGGGTATCTGACTGGCACTATATTACTGGGTATCTGACTGGCACTATATTACTGGGTATCTGATTGGCACTATATTACTTGGCATCTGATTGGCACTATATTACTGGGCATCTGACTGGCACTATATTACTGGGTATCTGATTGGCACTATATTACTTGGCATCTGATTGGCACTATATTACTGGGCATCTGACTGGCAATATATTACTGGGTATCTGACTGGCACTATATTACTGGGTATCTGACTGGCACTATATTACTGGGCATCTGATTGGCACTATATTACTGGGCATCTGACTGGCACTATATTACTGGGTATCTGATTGGCACTATATTACTGGGTATCTGACTGGCACTATATTACTGGGCATCTGGCACTATATTACTGGGCATCTGATTGCCACTATATTACTGGGTATCTGACTGGCACTATATTACTGGGTATCTGACTGGCACTATATTACTGGGTATCTGATTGGCACTATATTACTGGGTATCTGACTGGCACTATATTACTGGGCATCTGATTGGCACTATATTACTGGGCATCTGACTGGCACTATATTACTGGGTATCTGATTGGCACTATATTACTGGGTATCTGACTGGCACTATATTACTGGGCATCTGATTGGCACAATATTACTGGGCATCTGATTGGCATTATTTTACTGGGTATCTGACTGGCACTATATTACTGGGTATCTGATTGGCACTATATTACTGGGCATCTGATTGGCACAATATTACTGGGCATCTGATTGGCACTATATTACTGGGTATCTGATTGGCACTATATTACTGGGTATCTGACTGGCACTATATTACTTGGCATCTGATTGGCACTATATTACTGGGTATCTGATTGGCACTATATTACTGGGCATATGATTGGCACTATATTACTGGGTATCTGACTGGCACTATATTACTGTGTATCTGATTGACACTATATTACTGGGTATCTGACTGGCACTATATTACTGGGCATCTGATTGGCACTATATTACTGGGTATCTGATTGGCACTATATTACTGTGTATCTGGCACTATATTACTGGGCATCTGATTGGCACTATATTACTGGGCATCTGATTGGCACTATATTACTGGGTATCTGATTGGCACAATATTACTGGGCATCTGATTGGTACTATATTACTGGGCATCTGATTGGCACAATATTACTGGGCATCTGACTGGCACAATATTACTGGGCATCTGATTGGCACTATATTACTGGGTATCTGATTGGCACTATATTACTGGGTATCTGACTGGCACTATATTACTGGGCATCTGATTGGCACAATATTACTGGGCATCTGATTGGCACTATATTACTGGGTATCTGATTGGCACTATATTACTGGGTATCTGGCACTATATTACTGGGTATCTGATTGGCACTATATTACTGGGCATCTGATTGGCACTATATTACTGGGTATCTGGCACTATATTACTGGGCATCTGATTGGCACTATATTACTGGGTATCTGATTGGCACTATATTACTGGGTATCTGATTGGCACTATATTACTTGGCATCTGATTGGCACTATATTACTGGGTATCTGATTGGCACTATATTACTTGGTATCTGATTGGCACTATATTACTGGGTATCTGGCACTATATTACTGGGTATCTGATTCGCACTATATTACTGGGTATCTGATTGGCACTATATTACTTGGCACCTGATTGGCACTATATTACTGGGTATCTGATTGGCACTAAATTACTTGCCATCTGATTGGCACTATATTACTGGGCATCTGGCTGGCACTATATTACTGGGCATCTGACTGGCACTATAATACTGGGCATCTGACTGGCACTATAATACTGGCCATCTGACTGGCACTATATTACTGGGCATCTGGCTTGCTCAATAATACTGGGCATCTGACTGGCACAATAATACTGGGCTCTGACTGGCACAATATTACAGGCATCTGACTGGCACAATATTACAGGCATCTGACTGGCACAATATTCCTGGCCTCTGACTGCACACTATTACAGGCATCTGACTGGCATAATATTACAGGCATCTGACTGGCATTATATTACAGGCATCTGACTGGCATTATATTACTGGGCATCTGGCTGGCACAATATTACTGGGCATCTGGCTGGCACTATATTACTGGGCATCTGGCTGGAACTATATTACTGGGCATCTGGCTGGCACAATATTACAGGCATCTGACTGGCATAATATTACAGGCATCTGACTGGCACAATATTACAGGCATCTGACTGGCACAATATTCCTGGCCTCTGACTGGCACACTATTACAAGCATCTGACTGGCATAATATTACAGGCATCTGACTGGCACAATATTACAGGCATCTGACTGGCACAATATTCCTGGCCTCTGACTGCACACTATTACAGACATCTGACTGGCATAATATTACAGGCATCTGACTGGCATAATATTACAGTCATCTGACAGGCACCATATTCCTGGGCTCTGACAGGCACAATATTCCTGGGCTCTGACAGGCACAATATTCCTGGTATCTGACTGGCACAATATTATTGGTATCTGACTGGCACAATATTACTGGTATCTGACTGGCACATTATTACTGGGCTCTGACTGGCACAATATTGCAGGCATCTGACTGGCACAATATTGCAGGCATCTGACTGGCACAATATTACTAGGCTCTGCCTGGCACAATATTACTGGGCTCTGACTGGCACAATATTACTGGCATCCGAAAGTTACAATATTACTGGCATCTGAATGGCACAACAATTATGGCATATGTGTGTGTGTGTGTGTGTGTGTGGGGGGGGGGGGGGGGGGGGTAACACTGCGATGGATGGCGGGATTGCATGCAGGGGAGGGGGCAGGGTCCAGGGGGCCCAAGCAAATGCTTGCCCAGGGTCCAATCACTATTAAAGACGGCCCTGGGGTGGACACGTTGTTTAGAATCTTTGCTCTGTATAGCTCTATCAGGGGCAGGCATGTTGTTTAGAATCTTTGCTCTGTATAGCTCTATCAGGGGTGGATACGTTGTTTAGAATCGTTGCTCTGTACAGCTCTATCAGGGGTGGACACGTTGTTTAGAATCATTGCTCTGTATAGCTATATCAGGGGGCAGACATGTTGTTTAGAACCTTTGCTCTGTATAGCTCTATCAGGGGGCGGACATGTTGTTTAGAATCTTTGCTCTGTATAGCTCTATCAGGGGGAGGACATGTTGTTTAGAATCTTTGCTCTGTATAGCTCTATCAGGGGGCGGACATGTTGTTTAGAATCTTTGCTCTGTATAGCTCTATCAGGGGCGGACATGTTGTTTAGAATCTTTGCTCTGTATAGCTCTATCAGGGGGTGGACATGTTGTTTAGAATCTTTGCTCTGTATAGCTCTATCAGGGGGCGGACATGTTGTTTAGAATCTTTGCTCTGTATAGCTCTATCAGGGGCCAGACATGTTGTTTAAAATGTTTGCTCTATATAGCTCTATCAAGGGATGGAGTGATGTTACTGTCTGACACCGTGTGCCCGACATTTCAACTGCAAATTATTGCTGCAAACTCCTCAGTACATCGCCTAAGGAACTTCCATTGTCTCTGCTGCTGATCCCTAGCCAGGGAGACACCCAGATATCTGCAGTAGATGTGGTTGGCAGAGATAAGCAGTTACTCAATAAACCCAACTAAATCATTCATAAGGTAATGGAATGTACCTTATACATCGATCGGACATAGGTTGGAGCACCACTAATGCTACAGCATCCAGGATATAAATCTTCATCGAGAGACAGCAGAAGCTGTTGGATTCAAAAGCTTCTCACCATACCCGGCCCTGAATGGCTCTACCGTATAATTTATTACAGAAGTACACACAATATTAGGCACAGTCTTGTTCCAGAAAAGTCCGCAGCGTCTCGGATCTCTACGGACTTTGCAATCGAAGTGTGAGCGGATCATCTCAAGACGTGGCTTTTTCTTGCTTGTTGAATGTTTGTCAATTAAATAATCTCACTCACCAGCCCCATCCTCTGCATAATTAATATGAAGCCTCTCTCTGACTTGTCGAGTGCTCAATAAGATAGCTCTTTGGGAAAAGTCGTAAAGTGTCACCTATAGTGATTGTCAAGGCTACATCACGACTTCCCTCCCTCACGTTCTCTAGTCCAGAGAAAACTGGAAACAGTAGCATAATGGTGGACCATCAATCTATGCATGGGATCGGGGCTATAGAGGTTCTGAAGACAGGATCATTTTGGGGTAAAGTTCTAAAAGTGCAAAGATTCTAAACAACATGTCCGCCCCCTGATTGAGCTATACAGAGCAAAGATTCTAAACAACATGTCCAACCCCTGATAGAGCTATATGGAGCAAAGATTCTAAACAACATATTCGCCCCCTGATAGAGCTATACAGAGCAACGATTTTAAACATGTCCTCCCCCCGATAGAGCTATACAGTGCAAAGATTCTAAACAGCATGTCTGCCTCCTGATAGAGCTATACAGAGCAAAGATTCTAAACAGCATGTCTGCCTCCTGATAGAGCTATACAGAGCAACGATTCTAAACTTGGCCGCCCCCCGATAGAGCTATACAGAGCAAAGATTCTAAACAGCATGTCTGCCTCCTGATAGAACTATACAGAGCAAAGATTCTAAATAACATGTCCATCCCCTGATAGAGCTACACAGAGCAAAGATTCTAAACAGCATGTCTGCCTCCTGATAGAGCTATACAGAGCAAGGATTCTAAACAATATCTCTCCCTCCCAGTGGCGTCCAATTGGGGTTGCGGGGGGTTCGGAACGCATCGGGTGACACCTCCAGCATGGGTGACACCCGTGCTGCCGTCATCCCCCCGCATCGCATCGCTCTGCTTAACTTTTTTTTTTCTGGCAGCCACAACCGCTGAATTCGGCCGTCGGAAAAAAAACGAAAAAAAACCCCCACTGCGACCGAATGTGACGTTACGTCAGGAGGGTCACTGCACGGAGACGTCCGGCCGGGGACATAGAGCAGCAGGCAGGCGGTAAGTGATGGGGAAGGGGGAGGAATAAGGAAGAAAATGAACACTGGAATGGTACAATATTACTGGTATCTGACTTTCACAATATTACTGGTATCTGAATGACACAATATTACTGGTATCTGACTTTCACAATATTCCTGGTATCTGACTGGCACAATATTACTGGTATCTGAATGGCACAATATTCCTGGTATCTGACTGGCACAATATTACTGGTATCTGAATGGCACAATATTCCTGGTATCTGACTGGCACAGTATTGCTGGGCTCTGAATGAAACAATATTACTGGTATCTGACTGGCACACTATTACTGGTATCTGACTGACACAATATCACTGCTATCTTACTGGCACAATATTACTGGGTTCTGAATGGTGCAATATTCCTGGTATCTGACTGGCACAATGTTACTGGGCTCTGAATGGCACAATATTACTGGTATCTGACTGGCACAATATTGCTGGGCTCTGAATGACACAATATTCCTGGTATCTGACTGGCACAATATTCCTGGTATCTGACTGGCACAATATTCCTGGTATCTGACTGGCACAATATTCCTGGTATCTAACTGGCACAATATTACTGGGCTCTGAATGGCACAATCTTCCTGGTATCTGACTGACACAATATTACTGGTATCTGACTGACACAATATTTCTGGTATCTTACTGGCACAATATTACTGGGCTCTGAATGGCACAATATTTCTGGTATCTGACTGGCACACTATTACTGGGCTCTGAATGGCACAATATTCCTGGTATCTGACTGGCACAATATTACTGGGCTCTGAATGGCACAATATTTCTGGTATCTGACTGGCACACTATTACTGGGCTCTGAATGGCACAATATTCCTGGTATCTGACTGGCACAATATTACTGGGCTCTGAATGGCACAATATTACTGGGCTCTGAATGGCACAATATTACTGGGCTCTGAATGGCACAATATTCCTGGTATCTGAATGGCACAATATTACTGGTATCTGAATGACACAATATTACTGGGCTCTGAATGGCATAATATTACTTGGCTGTGAATGACACAATTTTTCTGGGCTCTGAATGTCATAATATTACTGGGCTCTGAATGGCACAATATTACTGGGCTCAGAATAGCATAATATTACTGGTATCTGAATGGCATTATATTACTGGGCTCTGAATGACACAATTTTACTGGTATCTGAATGGCACAATATTCCTGGTATTTGAATGGCACAATATTACTGGCATCTGAATGGCACAATATTACTGTGTTCTGAATGGTGCAATATTTCTGGTATCTGACTGGCACAATATTACTTGGCTCTGAATGACACAATATTCCTGGGCTCTGACTGGCACAATATTACTGGGCTCTGAATGGCAAAATATTACTGGTATCTGACTGACACAATATTGCTGGGCTCTGAATGACACAATATTCCTGGTATCTGACTGGCACAATATTCCTGGTATCTGACTGGCACAATATTCCTGGTATCTAACTGGCACAATATTACTGGGCTCTGAATGGCACAATCTTCCTGGTATCTGACTGACACAATATTACTGGTATCTGACTGACACAATATTTCTGGTATCTTACTGGCACAATATTACTGGGCTCTGAATGGCACAATATTTCTGGTATCTGACTGGCACACTATTACTGGGCTCTGAATGGCACAATATTCCTGGTATCTGACTGGCACAATATTACTGGGCTCTGAATGGCACAATATTTCTGGTATCTGACTGGCACACTATTACTGGGCTCTGAATGGCACAATATTCCTGGTATCTGACTGGCACAATATTACTGGGCTCTGAATGGCACAATATTACTGGGCTCTGAATGGCACAATATTACTGGGCTCTGAATGGCACAATATTCCTGGTATCTGAATGGCACAATATTACTGGTATCTGAATGACACAATATTACTGGGCTCTGAATGGCATAATATTACTTGGCTGTGAATGACACAATTTTTCTGGGCTCTGAATGTCATAATATTACTGGGCTCTGAATGGCACAATATTACTGGGCTCAGAATAGCATAATATTACTGGTATCTGAATGGCATTATATTACTGGGCTCTGAATGACACAATTTTACTGGTATCTGAATGGCACAATATTCCTGGTATTTGAATGGCACAATATTACTGGCATCTGAATGGCACAATATTACTGTGTTCTGAATGGTGCAATATTTCTGGTATCTGACTGGCACAATATTACTTGGCTCTGAATGACACAATATTCCTGGGCTCTGACTGGCACAATATTACTGGGCTCTGAATGGCAAAATATTACTGGTATCTGACTGACACAATATTGCTGGGCTCTGAATGACACAATATTCCTGGTATCTGACTGGCACAATATTCCTGGTATCTGACTGGCACAATATTCCTGGTATCTAACTGGCACAATATTACTGGGCTCTGAATGGCACAATATTCCTGGTATCTGACTGGCACAATATTTCTGGTATCTTACTGGCACAATATTACTGGGCTCTGAATGGCACAATCTTCCTGGTATCTGACTGGCACAATATTACTGGTATCTGACTGACACAATATTTCTGGTATCTTACTGGCACAATATTACTGGGCTCTGAATGGCACAATATTCCTGGTATCTGACTGGCACACTATTACTGGGCTCTGAATGGCACAATATTACTGGGCTCTGAATGGCACAATATTTCTGGTATCTGACTGGCACACTATTACTGGGCTCTGAATGGCACAATATTCCTGGTATCTGACTGGCACAATATTACTGGGCTCTGAATGGCACAATATTACTGGGCTCTGAATGGCACAATATTACTGGGCTCTGAATGGCACAATATTCCTGGTATCTGAATGGCACAATATTACTGGTATCTGAATGACACAATATTACTGGGCTCTGAATGGCATAATATTACTTGGCTGTGAATGACACAATTTTTCTGGGCTCTGAATGTCATAATATTACTGGGCTCTGAATGGCACAATATTACTGGGCTCAGAATAGCATAATATTACTGGTATCTGAATGGCATTATATTACTGGGCTCTGAATGACACAATTTTACTGGTATCTGAATGGCACAATATTCCTGGTATTTGAATGGCACAATATTACTGGCATCTGAATGGCACAATATTACTGTGTTCTGAATGGTGCAATATTTCTGGTATCTGACTGGCACAATATTACTTGGCTCTGAATGACACAATATTCCTGGGCTCTGACTGGCACAATATTACTGGGCTCTGAATGGCAAAATATTACTGGTATCTGACTGACACAATATTGCTGGGCTCTGAATGACACAATATTCCTGGTATCTGACTGGCACAATATTCCTGGTATCTGACTGGCACAATATTCCTGGTATCTAACTGGCACAATATTACTGGGCTCTGAATGGCACAATATTCCTGGTATCTGACTGGCACAATATTTCTGGTATCTTACTGGCACAATATTACTGGGCTCTGAATGGCACAATCTTCCTGGTATCTGACTGGCACAATATTACTGGTATCTGACTGACACAATATTTCTGGTATCTTACTGGCACAATATTACTGGGCTCTGAATGGCACAATATTCCTGGTATCTGACTGGCACACTATTACTGGGCTCTGAATGGCACAATATTACTGGGCTCTGAATGGCACAATATTCCTGGTATCTGACTGGCACACTATTACTGGGCTCTGAATGGCACAATATTCCTGGTATCTGACTGGCACAATATTACTGGGCTCTGAATGGCACAATATTACTGGGCTCTGAATGGCACAATATTACTGGGCTCTGAATGGCACAATATTCCTGGTATCTGACTGGCACAATATTACTGGCATCTGACTGGCACAATATAACTGGGCTCTGAATGGCACAATATTCCTGGTATCTGAATGACACAATTTTTCTTGGCTCTGAATGGCATAATATTACTGGGCTCAGAATAGCATAATATTACTGGTATCTGACTTTCACAATATTACTGGGTTCTGAATGGCATTATATTACTGGGCTCTGAATGACACAATTTTACTGGTATCTGAATGGCACAATATTCCTGGTATTTGAATGGCACAATATTACTGGCATCTGAATGGCACAATATTACTGGGCTCTGAATGGCACAATATTACTGGCATCTGAATGGCACAATATTACTGGCATCTAAATCGCACAATATTCCTGGTATCTGAATGGCACAATATTACTGGTATTTGATAGGCACAATATTACTGGCATCTGAATCGCACAATATTACTAGCATATGAATGGCACAATCATACTGGCATCTTAATGGCACAATGGGATTGGCATCTGACACAATAATACTGGCATATAATTGGGCAAATTGGCTGTTATAGAGAGAGAGAGAGAGAGAGAGAGAGAGAGAGAGAGAGAGAGAGAGAGAGAGAGAGAGAGAGAGAGAGAGAGAGATTGATTTCTGTATGTATAGATATGTATGGTTTTAGAATTGTACAATAGTCACCTCGTGGGGCTCCTGTGTGTTTCATAATTAATGGCGGTCCCATGTGTGCATAATTATGGGGCACCTGTGTGTGTGGCATAATTAATTGGGCAGAGGTGAGGCATAAATAGTGGGGCTCTGGTGTGGCATAATTTATGGGGCTCTGGTGTGTGGCATAGTTATGGGGCTCCTGTGTGTGTCATAGTTATGGGGTTCCTGTGTGTGTCATAGTTATGGGGCCCCTGTGTGGCATAGTTATGGGGCTCTTGTGTGTGTCATAGTTATTGGGCTCCTGTGTGTGGCATAGTTATGGGGCTCCTGTATGTGTCATAGTTATGTGGCTCCTGTGTGTGTCATAGTTATGGGGCTCCTGTGTGTGTCATAGTTATGGGGCTCATGTGTGTGGCATAGTTATGGGGTTCCTGTGTGTGGCATAGTTATGGGGGCTCCTGTGTGTGTGGCATAGTTATGGGGTTACTGTGTGTGTGGCATAGTTATGGGGCTCCTGTATGTGGCATAGTTATGTGGATCCTGTGTGTGTCATAGTTATGGGGCTCCTGTGTGTGTCATAGTTATGGGGTTCCTGTGTGTGACAGAATTTATGGGGCTCCTGTGTGTGGCATAGTTAATAGGCCATCTAACTGGCATTACTAAGGAATCTGTTTGGCATTGAATCTGAGGAAATCCGGGGGGGTGACACCATGAGTTCCCGCACTGGGTGACACCAACCCTAGTGACGCCCCTGCTCCCTCCTGATAGAACTATGCAGAGCAAAGATTCTAAACATGTCCACCCCTGATAGAGCTATACAGAGCAGAGAAGACTCAATAAGATGCTTTATTTATATTATTCAATTAAAGTATTTTTGTTTAAAATGCTTAAACGTTCAAATAAATATAACTTGTCCTTTAACATAAATCAGCATACATGGTTTCACTGTTGCTATTTCTATATCACTTAGCTGTGTGGTGGATATAAAACAAACACTAATCATTGACTGACATATTGTTACCAGTATAAAACATAAACAAAGACGGCTTTAAGATAAAAATCCTGCATAGTTTGATAGAGAAATGGAATTTAAAACAGTGTAAAGCAGTTTCAGTAGTATCCCAAACGAAGGGGATAATCTGTATTGTTTGTGGCATGTAACATGTTTGGACATTTTTTGGTATATTTTTGCTCCTTAATGACCTTTGCACTACTATTAAAGTGGCATTAAACCCTAAAAGTACACCATATAAAGGACTTCCTCTAATGCTTACACTTAATCCCAGTCTAATGTGCTGGAACAACTTACTGAAATATATACAAATATTCAGCATGTTCTGTGTTCTTTCTTCTAGTACAGTGCTGATATCTTATGTCTGTCTCACTGTCTCGCTCCTAGTGTCAGACTTCTTAGTTTTTTTACATGAGCATTCACATTCACTCCTGCTCCACTGTTATCCCTCCCAACTGTTCACATTAGCATTCCCATTCCCATTCACACATACCTTCCTCCCTCTCATCGTACATGATTGTCACACAGACCCACCACTAATAGTAACCAACGGTTGCCAGTCCTTCTCAACGAAGCACCAGTAGGCCAACCAAACTATTTCTCTTATCTTTTATTTTTTTTATTTGACACCTATCTTTTTGAATAGTTTTTGGACTTCTAATTTAATGAGCCAAGTGAAGCAACAGCAGTTCACATGAATGGGGGGAAGACAACTCAACGTCTTCTTTCATTCTCCCCTGCTGTGACATTTTGGAATACAATTTTCGAATCAGCCAGTCCAGTTGGGGCCTCAAGATGCAGAAATAAAAGAATATGATTTGGGCATAAAGGCCACAAGTAGAGAGGAGCCATATGGCCATAGAGCTCAGCTATTCTCCTGAGCTCCATAAGGGATATGGCACACGGCTGAATAAACTAGCTGGGAAGCCACCTGATCCGCCTGCCAAGAAATGGATACGACACGTGCCCATTTAAATAATGTGCCAATTTAAACAAATAATTTGCCAAATCTTTAATTGCGAAACAGGCGCTCACTTAGCAAGTAATTACCGCGTGTAAATGATTACGTGTACAGTTATTATCATTCCGCAACCAACGTGTTACTACAACAGCGACTAATCACCGGGTAATTATAACTGCAGGTGTTGGCGTTCTGACACTCGACGTAACAGCATTATCCGCGTCGCTAATGAAATTCTGGCTTAGCGCTAGGAGCCACAGACAGATGAGATGTTGCAGCTAAACTGAAGAGGATTCTGACTGTTTCCCATTCATTAAGGAAGCAAATTCGGTTATCGCTGCCTCATTACTCCAGCCGGCTTGTTTTTTGGTTTCTCCTTCGCAGGAAGTACTGAGGCGGCTGAGATGGCAGCTCCGCGAAACCTCCCAAGTTTAACTAGGAGGAATGGTGGAGTCTAATCGGGTGATAGTGTTGGATGAGTAAATAATTTTAGCTTGTTTTAATGGGAAGTAAAACCACGTTTTGTAAAACAGTTTAATATTCGAGAAGTAATGAGAGCTCATGAGCATATGACTTACATGCTGTTAAATGTCAATAAATTAGATCTTTGCGTCCAAATTCCTACCCGGGAACTCTGTCGATCATCTACAAAGTCCCATCCGAAGTGCTCTTGAAGATGACCACTGAATGAGTCCAGCAACCTCCTCAATCTTTCCTTCAGCTCGAAATAAAGATTAATTCACGTAAACCTTTTGAGCAAGCTGTACTGACCAATCCTTGGCCATGAAAACTCTTCCATTGAGACTGGAAATGGAATTGTCACTATAGACTTGCCAATTTACCACCAGATCTGCTGCCATTAGATCCTACAGACCAAAACGGGGGAACAGATCTGGTGGCAGGTGGACAAGCATGCCATCGCTTCCCTCTCTTCAGATTTCACGTGTGGCAGCATTTCCTTCCTCTCGTTTTGGCGCTAGGAAAACACAGCACGTGTCGAGACAACCGACGGGAATGCGGCCAACAAATATCATCGCCTCCAAGATCAACAGGCGGCAGCCTCGAGGGCATGAGACTTGAGACTGTTCACACATCGCCTAGGGACATCTGGTGAGTCCTCATCAGAGCCGACACCTGTCCAAATTATGGTAGGCACAAAGCACTTGCATTGTGTACCCGTCGCTTAAATTCCCACTATGGAAACACGGAATTCTGCAAACAGTCACCGCAAACGTCTAAAATAAAAACCCGTTATCATTCTGTAAGAGGCAGCTTGGAAAACCTGTAACGTAGCGTGTATTCATTTTAGACAAACATGTCTTGTTAAGCGTGTCCCCCCCCCCCCCCCCCCCCCCAAGGAGCCTTCAGTAAGAAATGATAAACCAACAAACAGGGAATAAACGATCAATTTTGGTGTGTCTATTCTGCATAGTATTTTGTTAGTTTCTTTTTTTTTCCCCTGTGGTGTAAACAGAAAGAAACACTGGTTTATGGAAATTCAGCACATAGCACCTCCTTGTATAGTTGACTAACTTGCCCATGAGCGGAATAATAGCCTGCTGATTTCTCCAGACTAGAAGTCGCAAGTCAAGGTATTTTTTTTTTTAAAGAAAGAAGTCACAAGATGCGATACCTGTAAAAGCTGTCTGGAAAGATGCTACACGGAATTTTTTTCGGATTCTACGGGACACAAGGCTTTATAAATCCCCCCTCCCACCCCCGAGTAGCAATGACTTGTGCGATATCAGTGTCAATTTTACAACATTTCACCAATTAATTAAATTGGCGGGGAGGTTTAAAACCATGATTAGTAAATGTGGGTTCAGGTTTTGTACCAAATTCAATGGCAGCTAAATAGATTTTTGTTGATTAGATACCACACTTTGTTGGTGTTTAAAAAGGGACTAAACCAGCAGATGTATTTTTTTGTATTTATATAGGAGACAGTGGAGCAGTAGTGAATGTGTAGGTGAATGTTCCTGTAAACATCTAGGAAGTATGACACTGGAGCAGTCAGACAGTGAGACAGACATAACATGTAGGTACTCTAGAAGAAGAAGGAGCACAGAACATGCTGAAGTTATTTGTTCCAGCACATTAGACCAGAATAAAAGGTAAGTATTGGACACACTTTAATGCAGACAATTATTTAAAAGCATTGAAAGGAAACTTGCAAACACTAATTGATAAACCAAGTTTCCTATTTTTAATATCTGTTCAAACATCATGAATACAAAGAAAGTAGGGTTGCCATTTTTCCTTCCAAAATAACACCAGCCATTCTATCGCCTCCTCAGACTTTGCACTCGCCTCAGATCCATTTGTTTACCGGCCTGCCAGTTAAATACATGCTGGTTGGATACTCTAAACAGGACAATGTTTGTACAGACTCAATATAAAGTACTCACTGGGAATCGTTTCATGAACAAGACTCTACAAAGCTCTCACGGTGATCCATTAAGACTGGAGGAAAGGAGGTTTACCCTACAGCAACGGGATGGGTATGTTAAGGTAAGAGTGGTAGAGATGTGGAATTCTCTTCATGAGTTGTGTTAGCAGTCCTTTGCCTGTAGATAATTATTATATATATATATTTGTTCTTAGGTAAGACGGATATACTGAGCAATCAAAGGAATAGCAGCCAATGGGCCCAGGAAAAAAAATCTTCCATGTTGGATTCAAGAAGGACAATTGAGAATTGTTTCAATATGTTTTTTCCCCTCTTTTCTGTAGCAAAAGCAGCATCAGTAGGTTGAACTTGAGTCTTTTTTCAGCCAGAACTACTGTATATGTTAAACTGCTCACCTGCTAGATGATTTCGAGTGATCCCAATGAAAGGATCCACACAGCATGTACAAAAGTGAAGATAAAAAGACAATAGTGCAATACATATAAACTATTCAAGGACATGCAATTTAATTGCAATTCTACTCACTCAACAATGTAACACCAGAGTTCTCTTGTGTAAGGCTTAGGCAGAATGTATCATTTTAGAATGTGAGGTTCATTACCACACTATAGTTTGTTTGGTTTGCAGAATCTCGGAGCTGAGAAGACACAGATTGCTTGTGATAACACCTCCCTCCAGGCACCGTCTTTCTGCAAATTCTTACTCAGCAGGTGACATTACCTGACGCGTTTCGTCCCTGAGGCTTCGTGAAAGGTAAACAGATTTATCATACAATCCCCCTTTATAAAATAACTCCCCCCCCCCCATCTTTAGGAGCGATATACGCCTACCTTAGTCCTGAAACTGTAACCAAAATGGACTATGTCCTTTTTTAAAAATACTTGTGCTTGTAATGTAGAACCGCAAGTGAAACAATGAGTGGCCCTGGAGGATAAACTGGCAGGTACTCTATAAGGTTCTGACCGGCAGCCATGATGCTTCCATAGAAGGCAGCAACAGACCAGCGTGTAAGCATCGCACTGATTGGCTGAGCTCAGAGTGTCTCTTCAAAGCACGGGTGAACCTTTAAGAGCCAAGTAGATAGCATGGTAAATAAAAGCGGAAAAGGGGCGTATCTGCTCGGTGAGCGCCATCACGCGAGAAGTAACTAGGTCATGGTGCAAGAGGGGAATAATCCAAATAAGCAATATTGCACTGCTAGTTATATACTGACACTGATATGTATGTTAGCTGGCGTTTGCTATGAATAATATGTAGGGAAATCCCAATGGCGGTGATATATATATATATATATATACACATAGCTCCGGTGCGCAGTCCGCCGGCGCAGTCTGATTCTATACAGAACCAGTGCATGGCGCAAATCTTCTCCCACACTGCAAAGTGTCACAAGAAATAAATGAGGTACAAACACTGGTATGGGAATGATCTGATATTAAACCTTCTTACCCGGATATTTAATACGTAAAGGAACTAAATTGCTTACATTACAGCAAATATGTCGATTTTCAGTGAAAAATGTGTAATTTGCATATGAAGTCACAGGTGATGTCATAAGCAGGAGACAGACACATGTAAAACATCTATTCCTCTTATTTTAACGCACTGTATAGATTATTTTTTATTCTCTACATTCACAGTATAAGCCATGTTTAGGTGACAGAGGCCCTTCCATCCCACATAGGTAGATTTCATTCCATTGGACTGCGGAGTTGGATAAATACCTTCTATCTAATCTTCCCATCAGTCACCCTGCTAGACTCGTGCGTTTGTTACTGGGGCAATGAAGTATCATAATGGCTTCATTCATGAAAGGCGGGGCTTGCAGGGAAATGACAAGAGAATGTCAAACTTGTGGTCAAAGTACCCGAGTTGGAATTTTTTTTTTCTTTCAGTTGAATGTAAGAATTTTTCCGACTTGACTGCATTGTCCTTAAGTTTGGATTTCCCTTCTCAATTCCCTGCAGTTTCTCCCTTCATGAACTATTCCCACCAACACTTTCTCACGGCTACTCACACAGACCAAAACTTCCAACTTGGACAAATCCAAAATCAGATAAGGTTTAGCAAGGGACTACATGCTAAAACAAGAAAAACCACCACAACTAGAGGACAAAGTCTTAAATTAGAGGAGCAAAGATTTAAACGTAATATCAGGAAGTATTACTTTACTGAGAGGGTAGTGGATGCATGAAATAGTCTTCCAGGAGAAGTGGTAGAGGTTAATACAGTGAAGGAGTTTAAGCATGCATGGGATAGGTATAAGGCTATCCTAGATATAAGATAAGGTCAGGGAATAATGAAAGTATTACTTTACTGAGAGGGTAGTGGATGCATGGAATAGTCTTCCAGTAGAAGTGGTAGAGGTTAATACAGTGAAGGAGTTTAAGCATGCATGGGATAGGTATAAGGCTATCCTAGATATAAGATAAGGCCAGGGACTAATGAAAGTATTACTATACTGAGAGGGTAGTGGATGCATGGAATAGTCTTCCAGTAGAAGTGGTAGAGGTTAATACAGTGAAGGAGTTTAAGCATGCATGGGATAGGTATAAGGCTATCCTAGATATAAGATAAGGCCAGGGACTAATGAAAGTATTACATTACTGAGAGGGTAGTGGATGCATGGAATAGTCTTCCAGTAGAAGTGGTAGAGGTTAATATAGTGAAGGAGTTTAAGCATGCGTGGGATAGGTATAAGGCTATCCTAGATATAAGATAAGGCCAGGGACTAATGAAAGTATTACATTACTGAGAGGGTAGTGGATGTATGGAATAGTCTTCCAGTAGAAGTGGTAGAGGTTAATACAGTGAAGGTGTTTAAGCATGTGTGGGATAGGTAGAAGGCTATCCTAGATATAAGATAAGGCCAGGGACTAATGAAAGTATTGCTTTACTGAGAGGGCAGTGGATGTATGGAATAGTCTTCCAGTAGAAGTGGTAGAGGTTAATACAGTGAAGGAGTTTAAGCATGTGTGGGATAGGTAGAAGGCTATCCTAGATATAAGATAAGGCCAGGGACTAATGAAAGTATTAGTTTACTGAGAGGGTAGTGGATGTATGGAATAGTATTCCAGTAGAAGTGGTAGAGGTTAATACAGTGAAGGAGTTTAAGCATGCGTGGGATAGGTATAAGGCTATCCTAGATATAAGATAAGGCCAGGAACTAATGAAAGTGTTACATTACTGAGAGGGTAGTGGATGTATGGAATAGTCTTCCAGTAGAAGTGGTAGAGGTTAATACAGTGAAGGAGTTTAAGCATGCGTGGGATAGGTATAAGGCTATCCTAGATATAAGATAAGGCCAGGGACTAATGAAAGTGTTACATTACTGAGAGGGTAGTGGATGTATGGAATAGTCTTCCAGTAGAAGTGGTAGAGGTTAATACAGTGAAGGAGTTTAAGCATGTGTGGGATAGGTATAAGGCTATCCTAGATATAAGATAAGATCAGGGACTAATGAAAGTATTACTTTACTGAGAGGGTAGTGGATGTATGGAATAGTCTTCCAGTAGAAGTGGTAGAGGTTAATACAGTGAAGGAGTTTAAGCATGTGTGGGATAGGTATAAGGCTATCCTAGATATAAGATAAGATCAGGGACTAATGAAAGTATTACTTTACTGAGAGGGTAGTGGATGTATGGAATAGTCTTCCAGTAGAAGTGGTAGAGGTTAATACAGTGAAGGAGTTTAAGCATGCATGGGATAGGTATAAAGCTATCCTAGATATAAGATAAGGCCAGGGACTAATGAAAGTATTACTTTACTGAGAGGGTAGTGGATGCATGGAATAGTCTTCCAGGAGAAGTGGTAGAGGTTAATACAGTGAAGGAGTTTAAGCATGCATGGGATAGGTATAAGGCTATCCTAGATATAAGATAAGGTCAGGGACTAAGGAAAGTATTACTATACTGAGAGGGTAGTGGATGCATGGAATAGTCTTCCAGTAGAAGTGGTAGAGGTTAATACAGTGAAGGAGTTTAAGCATGCATGGGATAGGTATAAGGCTATCCTAGATATAAGATAAGGCCAGGGACTAATGAAAGTATTACATTACTAAGAGGGTAGTGGTTGCATGGAATAGTCTTCCAGTAGAAGTAGTAGAGGTTAATACAGTGAAGGAGTTTAAGCATGCATGGGATAGGTATAAGGCTATCCTAGATATAAGATAAGACCAGGGACTAATGAAAGTATTACATTACTGAGAGGGTAGTGGATGTATGGAATAGTCTTCCAGTAGAAGTGGTAGAGGTTAATACAGTGAAGGAGTTTAAGCATGCATGGGATAGGTATAAGGCTATCCTAGATATAAGATAAGGTCAGGGACTAATGAAAGTATTACATTACTGAGAGGATAGTGGATGTATGGAATAGTCTTCCAGTAGAAGTGGTAGAGGTTAATACAGTGAAGGAGTGTAAGCATGCATGTGATAGGTATAAGGCTATCCTAGATATAAGATAAGGTCAGGGACTAATGATAGTATTACATTACTGAGAGGGTAGTGGATGTATGGAATAGTCTTGCAGTAGAAGTGGTAGAGGTTAATACAGTGAAGGAGTTTAAGCATGCGTGGGATAGGTATAAGACTATCCTAGATATAAGATAAGGCCAGGGACTAATGAAAGTATTACTTTACTGAGAGGGTAGTGGATGTATGGAATAGTCTTCCAGTAGAAGTGGTAGAGGTTAATACAGTGAAGGAGTTTAAGCATGCATGGGATAGGTATAAGGCTATCCTAGATATAAGATAAGGTCAGGGACTAATGAAAGTATTACATTACTGAGAGGGTAGTGGATGTATGGAATAGTCTTGCAGTAGAAGTGGTAGAGGTTAATACAGTGAAGGAGTTTAAGCATGTGTGGGACACATAGGAGGAGATCTTATTCTTCCATAACTGACACATTGTTTCCCCAGTTGTTGCTTATTTCAGAAGTCTGTTTGCTACAGGTTAAGTTAAAGGGGTTACACCTGCAGCGTCCGTAAAAATACATTTTTAGATGTGCTCTGCATCTTGTGAAGTGAAGAAAAATAAACCGGTCTGTCGGATCAGCTTTTATCTTCCTGTCTCTTAAATTGTATAATCAAACAATAATAGATCCATTGCTGTTGCTATAGTAACAGTCCCGCCTCTCTCACCAAGCTCCTCCTGATTTGATGTCACTGAATTAAGAAGCCCCGATAAAAATGATTTTCAATGTAAAACTGTAACTTTTGAAGTATAAATAAGAGCATTTCACATATATTGGAAAAACATACAATATACAGAATATAAGTGGAATTAGCAGGACTGGCGTGTCAGATACAACATGATACATTGACTTTCCTTAAAGATCTGTATTTAAGTTTCTCTCACAGGTCTATTCACTAAAATTCGACTTTGGAGGTCGACTTTCATTTTGAGAGTAAGTCTAATTCTGCCCCCCCAGTTTGAAAGCCCCCCCCCCCAGGTTCGAATCATCCCCATTGAAAGTAATGGGAGGTGAAATTAATGGAGCCGTTATTGACACAAAGTGTAGACTGAAAAATAAACCAATCTGTGATATTACTTCCAATCCAGCCAGTATAATACAACTCAAATTCAAAGGCACATCGACTTCTACCCACATTTCATGCTAACAGATTTAGTAAAGATGAGGAATGTTTACAGTCTATCAGTATAGAAATAAAGATGGATCTTGGGTGGAACTTTGATGCTTCTGGTCAGTATTCTCCTGTATCCACCTTTGTTCATCACATTAGTTATATTCTGTGGGAAATCAGGGGTACCCAGCATGCGACCCAGCATGTCAGTAAGGTGTGGCTTAAGTAACTTAGCTATCCATATATTTCATCGTTTTTTTTATTTATTTTTTAGCTGCAGAGATAATCTCGATAAGCCGAATAATCACATTATGATGATAGAGAAATCGGAAGTCTATTGGAATTTATATAGACAAACACGATCTAACTAATTGACAACTCTCCAGGTTGTCTCATCACACTGGGCTACACTTTATATGTTTCTATATGTTTCTTTTTATGTAACTTTTTTCAGTTTTTTGTTTAGTATATAGTATATGGTATATGGTCTGTTTTAAATAATTTATGTGTAAAACTTTCTAATATATTTGTTACATATTTCGATTTTAATATTTTTGTATTTGTTGAAGTAAAACAAAGCTTTACAGGAAAAATAATACACGTGTTTATTTATGCCATTTCAATGTGTCATTATTTTTGAAATAGGGGTAATTTAAACTTGTTTTGAGCTTTTTTTTTATATTACTGCTAAACAACCAAATGTTTTTTTTTTTTTTTTTACTATTACAATTCCCCCCCCCCCCCATTACTTTAAATAAATAAAAAAATGAATGGGCCCCAAGCATTTCTCAACAGGTGGTCCACTTCAGAAATGCTCCTAGGGAATATAACTCATATATCCCATGGGAAGCTGCAGGAGTTTTTCTTCCCCCTTAGAACTCCCCTCTTATCCTGTGTGTCCGCTGTGATGGTCTCCTTGTCTAGAAGATGGTATAGGCACTTGCCACTCTATAGACTGTAGCCAAGCATGCGATACACCAAAGGCAAGATCATCACCTGAGGGGTTTGAAAAGACACACAGATAACAGCTATTATTTGTAGTTAAGTATAAAAACTCCTGCAAATTAAAAACTGGCTGCATTATTTTATTTTAGATGACTGTATATTAATCTAACATTAAGTTTATTTATTTTTCATTGTGTCCATAAGAACTCAGCTGTGCATTGAACCCAGCAGGAACCTGGCAGTATTCCCTGTATTCAGATATACCGGGTGTGTGTGAATCTCCCCTACCGTCAGCAAGAGAACGATCTTCTCAACCTTTTATTAAGTATTAACTTAAAAAAAACAAAAAAAAAAAAACGTTTTAACTGGTGAGTAATTCTCTCCGGGTTTGTTACGCGAGACATTAGTCTAACATTAGTCTGATTGATGCAATCTAATAATCATTTTAATGCTTGTTTTACAATAATGATTTTCATGCAGATTTATTACCGTGACGGATTCGCGCCAGCCAGCAAAACCAATTCTCATTCTCTCGTTTCTAAGTGAAAAATAAAATAAAATAATGGTCTGCAGGTTGTTTGGCTCAGTATTTAGTTTTATTTCGGTTGCAGACTACAAGTCCCAGCATACCTATGGTTGGGATGGGGGGGAGTAGCTTCCAAAATCTGTAGTGGCTGAAATAACTTTCAATAGTTATCAACTTTTCAAATAGTGCTGGGGTATATATAACGTTCTTGGAACATGTTGGGGTCTAATGAAGACAGTTGGAAAGGAAGGATAATTACGTCTCTCTAATCGGACATGTTCTCATCTTTTCTCCACGGAGCTCCAGCTGACAAGTCTTAAGGACGATTATTCTTCCTCGTTTATCGAATATAAAGGGAAGGGATTTAGTTGGAGAGAAAGTCAGCCAAGGAGGCAGCGTGGCGTGCTTGAGAATGCTAATCTCCGAGAGATAAGCCACTTACGGGTGGTAATGCTCTGTCTGCACATCTGTTAACGAAGCAGGATGTCCCCTTTATAATGAGAGACAGGAAGGCCCGGACTTTGTCCTAGTTCCTGTCATCGTGTCATCTCTGGAAATGGGTGGGGAAAATGGGACGCAAAAGACATTTGAAGACATAGGCTTGTAACACGATAGTGTGTGCATAATAACTGATATTTATTGCTTTAATAATTACTATTTAGCAACAGTCAATGGTATAGTCATTTTGTACCCTAATTATGCTTTGGTGCAGAAAGTCTCAGTGGGTAGCACAGCTGCTTTGATAAAATAACTATTGACGGCATCCAGGGGTGAAACCGATCTGCGGTATAGTAAAGGTTGGAGATCTTCAACTGGGGAAGGACCATCCACTCAAGAATATGGCAACCCCATTTGGACTACTCAACTCGATATCTGGCACAGTGTCATTATTACGGGCTCCCTTCACGGAGCATCATCAAAGAACCAAGAAGGAGACTATAAAATAGCACAGAAGGCTTGACTATAAAGACCAGAAAACAGAGACTCACACTGAATCCGGCTATAGTGAGCTCTGCCGAGCAAGTCTAACCTGAGTCCACCTGAGTAAGACTTGGTCTTACCCGAGTTACATCTGCAATATTAATACAATCCTTTCCCAGAGTCCGGGAGCCGCCATTTTCCAGGCACAGTATCACATGACTATTTCATTATGGTGTAAAGGGGAGGGGTGAAAGTCTTCCCCGGCGACATGTTCAAACGCATCCAGCATAAAACACACCTTTTTATTTATTTGTAAAGTGTTATGCCAAGAATAATACACCGAGATTCCTCTCGTTTCCAAGTGGGTCCTGGGACCAGAGCTGTATTATACAGAGTTCCACATTTAGACACAATACAAACACATGTTTATACAGGGACATTTGCCGAGAGGATATACAGGGGATATTTTCAGTGTGGGACAATATTTTGTAGTCTGTTATTCGTCTCTCAGCTTTAGAAAACTGACCCTGTAGCACGGATTCCACTTGTGATAGTTTTGTACCGCTCGTATATATGACCGTATCATCAGCATTTATATTTACACACGAGCCAGGTCACACACCGAGGGTAGATCATTTATAAAAATAGTGAGAAAGCAGTGTCTCGAGGATGGATCCTTGAGGCACTCCACACTGGATTGGCAGCGGGAGGGGGGCAGTATCGGCGATGGACACATATTGAGATCTATCAGACAAGTATAAACGAAACCAGCAGAGCGACCTCTCATTTACACCAGAACAACAAAGAAGATCATGATCAACCGTATCAAAGGCCTTTGCAATGTCTAATAAGGGATTGCAGGGAACTGAGAAGGCCAAAGTCGTCAAGTACAAGCACCTCTTTGTGAAGCTTGACATGGTAACTGACAAGAGTGGGGTTTAGGTATCAACAGTCACGCACAGAAAGATTTGGAAACTTAAAAAAACCTAAAAAACAAACCCCACTCAAGTGCCATTTGTTTTGTACTGAGAATGCGCCTCTTTATTATACACCGTGGCCCCTGTGCGCGTGAGAGTAGAGCGTTGTCTGGAGGTTCTCCAAAAATGATCAAGTACTTCTCAGCATCTGATTCTTCATCTGTAGAGAACCGAAGCAATGCTGAAGTTCGGGATAGGCGCACACAAGCACTCCCATTGGTCGGAAGTCCGCTTTATATATAGACACACACGAGGATAGCGCCACTGTTAGGCCAGTATTAGGCGCTATAGAATGGGTACTTCTCTATAATACATAAACCCATATGAGTATTTCTTCCCCCTCAATAATGTATAATAGAGTTCAGCAAGATTGTGAGCTCCATGGGCCAAACCAGAGCTTGATTCAAGGAGGTGGGAAAGGTGCGCATCATCTACCAATCCCCTTTTCCCCTCTCGACCATTGTATTCCTTATGCAAACTAGTCTTGTCATTTACTGAGACGGCAATTTTTATAACTATTTTTGTTATTTTATTTTTCAGGCTTCGGGGAGCGTGATTTTGTTTGTTGCCTTGTTTGGCGCTGTCAGGGTGGGCATGCCGCTGTGTGTTATAGGAAAGTGACTGCCTGCAGGCTTTTGGAAAATAATAATGCAGACGGGGTTTGAATTTTTATTTTTTTCAAGTCACACTTCTCTCTCCATAGGAGATATTCCTTTTTTTTTTTTTTTTTCTTTCTTTCTTTTACAGCTTTCATTAAAAAAAAAAAAAGAAAGAAAGAAAAACCTAAAGAAAGCTACCCAGCATTAAGCAGCGTATAACCATTTAAATAATCCTCTTCCCAATGGATTTTAATAGAACTCAGGCGGTCGGCCCTTTCATTGTAAACGCTTCACTCTTACGCCTGTTGAGTTCCTTGACAGCACTTCATTTAGCCGAGAAGAGTAAGCTGTGAAGTGAGAGATAAGGGTTCTTGAGAACATAAAGAGCAATCTTAATTATTCCAAAAGCAAAGTAAGGAGAGAGGGTTGATGACAGCTTGCGGAAAATAATAACACAGCTTTGCCGGGTTTCTGATACTCTCAGCATTCGTTAGGTACTTGGGATTAGTTACAGTGAGTGGGAACGCTTGAAGTCTTGGGGAAAAGGATATCCACAGAATATTTCCAGCTCTCACATCAGTAAGACCACTTGATGGCCAGAGCTGTGCTGTACGTACAGGAGGCTGAGCTGGATTGGAGAGAAGGGTAGAGAATCTTGGAAGACTTGGAAAGAAGTTGAGCAGCCTATGTTGGGGCATGGCGGATGGGGGGGGGGGGGGGGGGGGCTGTGTGTTATACAGCTCTGGCATTTACTGCAAATGGATGGGAGTTATGTGCACAGAGTTAATCTGGGGCAAAGTTCTAACCAGGGAACAGTCAGCGCGAATGTTTCATTGGTTTCCATGGGAACTGCTCCTCATTTAGAACTTTGCTCCAGATACTATCGAGGTGATACATGTGTCAGTTATAGGAAGTTGTGTTTAACTGAAAGATTGCATCAAGGGAGATATGTTTAAAACAAAATGCAAATTAAGAACCTTATTGAGTCCTCTTTGCTCTGTATAAGGAGGCGGACATGTTGTTTAGAATCTTTGCTCTGTCTAGCTCTATCAGGGGAGGACATGTTGTTTAGAATCTTTGCTCTGTATAACTCTATCAGGGGAGGACATGTTGTTTAGAATCTTTGCTCTGTATAGCTCTATCAGGGGCGGACATGTTGTTTAGAATCTTTGCTCTGTATAGCTCTATCAGGGGGAGGACATGTTATTTAGAATCTTTGCTCTCTATAGCTCTATCAGGGGGAGGACATGTTGTTTAGAATCTTTGCTCTGTATAGCTCTATCAGGGGGGCAGACATGTTGTTTAGAATCTTTGCTCTGTATAGCTCTATCAGGGGGAGGACATGTTATTTAGAATCTTTGCTCTCTATAGCTCTATCAGGGGGAGGACATGTTGTTTAGAATCTTTGCTCTGTATAGCTCTATCAGGGGGGCAGACATGTTGTTTATCATTTTTACTTGGTATAGTTATATCAGAGGCGGACATGTTGTTTAGCATTTTTACTTGGTATAGTTATATCAGGGGCGACATGTTGTTTAGAATCTTTGCTCTGTATAGCTCTATCAGGGGGTGGACATGTTGTTTAGAATCTTTGCTCTGTATAGCTCTATCAGGGAGAGGACATGCTGTTTAGAATCTTTGCTCTGTATAGCTCTATTAGGGGGCGGACATGTTTAGAATGTTTGCTCTGTATGGCTCTATCAGGGGGCAGACATGTTTAGAATCTTTGCTCTGTATAGCTCTATCAGGGGGTGGACATGTTGTTTAGAATCTTTGCTCTGTACAGCTCTATCAGGGGGCAGACATGTTGTTTAGAATCTTTGCTTTGTATAGCTCTATCTGGGAGCGGACATGTTGTTTATAATCTTTGCTCTGTATAGCTCTATCAGGGGGAGGACAAGCTATTTAGAATTTTTGCTTTGTATAGCTCTATTAGGGAGCGGACATTTTTAGAATCTTTGCTCTGTATAGCTCTATCAGGGGGTGGACATGTTGTTTAGAATCTTTGCTCTGTATAGCTCTATCAGGGGGCAGACATGTTGTTTAGAATCTTTGCTCTGTCTAGCTCTATCAGGGGGCGGACATGTTGTTTAGAATCTATGCTCTGTATAGCTCTATCAGGAGGTGGACATGTTGTTTAGAATCTTTGCTCTGTATAGCTCTATCAGGGGGTGGACATGTTGTTTAGAATCTTTGCTCTGTATAGCTCTATCAGGGGGCAGACATGTTGTTTAGAATCTTTGCTCTGTCTAGCTCTATCAGGGGGTAGACATGTTGTTTAGAATCTTTGCTTTGTATAGCTCTATCAGGAGGTGGACATGTTGTTTAGAATCTTTTCTCTGTATAGCTCTATCAGGGGGCAGACATGTTGTGTAGAATCTTTTCTCTGTACAGCTCTATCAGGGGGCAGACATGTTGTTTAGAATCTTTGCTCTGTATAGCTCTATCAGGGGCAGACATGTAGTTTAGAATCTTTGCTCTGCATAGCTCTATCAGGGGGCAGACATGTTGTTTAGAATCTTTGCTCTGTATAGCTCTATCAGGGGCGGACATGTTGTTTTGAATCTTTGCTCTGTATAGCTCTATCAGGGGGGCGGACATGTTGTTTAGACTCGTGGGTCAGATTAAGGAAATCCTGACCCAACATGTCCCCTGTTAGAGCTCTACAAAATAATAAACCCTATTTATATATTTTCATTGAAAGATTTCTATTTGAAATGTCTACCCATAATGCAACATGTTTAAAAAGGCTTGACAAATGTCTACCCATAATCCTACATGTTTCCTGGTTACTTAGAACAAGTCTACCCATAATGTAACATGTTTCCTGGTTTGCCATTTTGTGTGTGTGATACTGGCTGAGTATCCCTTATCCAAAAACCCCTTATCCAAAATGATCTGTTACACAAAAAAGTTTGGGGATTTTGGCACAAGTTGCAAATTCCACACACACCTGTCAGAATGTAAGCCCACACCAGTTTATTGGGAGCATGATGCAGCCCCCTTAAGCTGTGATATAGCCTTTCCACGCATGATCAGATTCCCCCATAAAGTGTAATACAATGACACGTGTGCAGACCTGACTCGCCAACGGCATGTTCCCAAATGATGCCTCACATCACAGGAACAGTGATTTATTTACTCGATACAATATGTACAGTGATATCACTGTATTACATGGGAGCTGGGAGACTTTAATATGTCTTATTGGTAAAAATAATCCGTTATCCAAACGTATGCATTATCCAAAATACTTCTGTTCCCAAGTATTATGGAGAAGGGATTGAGGGATACTCAACATATGTTTCAGTTTTTTAGATTTTTTCTGGTTTCTTAACAATTGTCTACCCTTAGTGCTGCGCAGATGCTCGACAAGTGTCTACCCATAATTCCACCTGTTTCCCAGTTGTGTAGCATGAGTTTACCCACAATCCTACATGTTACACGGATGCTTTCAGGGACGGTCTGGTGTTCAAAATGCATTTTCCAAATAGTAATGCTTAATAAAGTACATTCAAAGCACATATTTTACATTTTGCATGGCTTAAAATATGAACATTTTACACTTAGATGAATTTGGGAAATTACAGCAATTTGCAAGAAACCAGAACTGTCCACACTAGCTGAGTAAAAGTCAATTTCCTCAAAAACCATTTTTTTTTTTTTGCTGCAGTAACCAATGAGAATAATGCCATCCAAATAAATGGAATATCCTGTGTCTTTAGTTTTGTCATCAGACAATGTGTTGCACAGTTAAGAGATCCTATGTGCATAAGAGCAAGGTCACTTAGGTTCCACACAATGCATTCTATTCCACCAACAGAGGAAGTGGCTAAATGAAACAAAACTGATACATGCTCAGTGCAGCAGTACCTGTAGTAAACATACAGAGTAATGACTGGGGGAGGGCTTGAGTTGAATATTCAAAATGGGATTTATGCAGAATGCCTGCATCAAATCACACAGGGATAAAAAGCCTGTGCATTATACAAGCGGTGCGTGTAGATTGGTATAAACTCCCGTTCCGGCGCATGAAAAGAAACAAGTTCTCTGCGGATGGCGTATTATTTTTGATAAATATATTCTGCCTGTGAAGTCGATATGACTTCAGCTTGGAACTTTAAAACGCGCCAGAGTAAGACGTCTTTTCTCCAATGACTAATGTCTGACAGATGCGCCCCGGCCTGTGTAATCATCTTCACTCAGCCTCTTCCATTTCTAATTAAATAAGAGGGAATCTTGGCCCGGTCTCCTCTGATAAAATAACCAATAGAAAATTAATTGGTTGTGAACAATAAGACATAAAGATGTTCCCATCTTCCCCGCCGCTGATTAGCCCGCCGGTATAAAGACTTTGATACTCTGCCTCGCTCCTGACCTGCACTTTATTGATTGTCTATTTGCAATCGAGGTCAAAGAAAGGAATAAATGGAATCAAACCAAACCCACCCATCACCAAGGAAATGAAAAGGGTTTAACAGGTAACGTGGTATTACGTGATTCTCTTGGGCAGGAGGTCGGGCCCCTCGACTGTGTCTGCCAAGTGCTCAGGATTACCAGGGTCACTACTAAGATTAGGATCCCTGCCACCTCTGATACATCACTGAAAGGGTTAACCTTTAAAGGGCCCAGTTACGCCAGCAGTGCTGCATTATGTAAAATTAAGAAAAATATACAAATCGTCTGATCTGTTTTCCCCCCTCATCCTTTTCTATCTCCTAAAACTGCAAATAAAGTGTGATCTCTGCCATGCTCCTCCGTTATAGGGTGGTGGGGAGGGGGCTCAAGTGCTGGCCAAAAAAATCAGGACTGTCCCGGGAAATTTGCGACTGTTGGCCACTAATAACAGTGCTGAGAGCAATGGCAGAGCTGCAGGGACTGCAAAGGGTGTAGCTAACCCAGAGTCAGGATCTCCTGGACTCTGACACGTTGGGCAGGGGCTGGAGAAATCACATTATGTTGAACGAATCTCGTCTCCTTTTGAAGTCAGTGATGGTCGGGTCAGCAGGGCAGGTGTGAAAGGAGTCCAGAAGCAGGGTAACTGCCCGCCTGTACAATATGACACTATACTACAGACTTGGATGACAAACAGTTCAAGACTAGCGAGAGAGGGAGAGAACACAGGGCACAATCCACGGCACAGTACAGCAGGATGATCAGGAGGCAAGGTCAGGCATCCATGGGGGTCAAGGCAGGCAGCACCGAAACTAAAACAATCGAGAGTCAGGAGCCAGGGAATTAAAATTCTACAAGTTCTACGTTTGGCGGTCAAAATCGAACTGAGCAGTGAGCCGTGATTCAGGCAGGCGTTTATACCCTTCTCACAGGGAGCAGGTGTTAATACCAATTCTGGATTGTGCTTCACTCTTGCAGCAAACAAGCTGTTTATACTTTCGCTACTCATAGGTTACAACCTACAAGTTATTATTTTGACTACAGCTGTCCTTTAAGTGTTTTGTGCTACTCTGATCCCTATTCAGGTCCCATAATTTAGACGCAGGCCAGTGTTACAGTAGGCTGAAGAGAGTTCAGATAGACAGAGATGGGGAAGACCTCGATGGCCTCTTTATGGGAATGCGCGGTATCAGACGAAGCTACGAGAGAGGTGACTGGTTGTTTAAGGATCCCGGACCAAAACTTTCATATTTGTCAGGATTTTTTAGGCAGAGAGTCAACTGTGTTAGACTCCATCGTTAGTCACTGTTGCATAATGAGTCGTGAGAAATGAGGGGACAGATGGGCTATGATGTTTGTGAAATAGGATGAGTCTTCATGCATCTTTTATTACACCCCAAACTTCTTACGGTTACTGCATTTTTGATTCTGTAGGTGAGAGCAGGAGAGATGGGAAGAGGACGATCTTCGCTCCAGAAGCATGCCATTTAATGGAAGTGTTAGAAAGGCTGGAGAGAGATGAATATTTAATTCCTGCTCCCGCGATAATGTCAACAAAACACTCATTTTAGTAAGTTAAGAGACGTGTGTCCATCCATCGGACCATCGCCCCATTTACAACGGCAACGAAAGCTTGAGCATCACAGTCATTTTATTTAACTCTCTATATTATTTGCAGTATGCTACTCTTTTCCTAAAATATGTTGTTATATGTTTCCATGGTGGGGAGGGCAGGAGGTGGACATAATAAGAGATACAGGGAGCGTATATAGAAGGTGCTACCACCAGGCTTATCACCCAGCCAGGATTTTACCGCCCCAAGGAGGCATTAACATGCAGATTGCAAACATACTTTCAGAGAGCCAAGTTATGACGGATCAAGCACCGTTCTTGCGAGATAGACATTTCCAGTGAGATAGACATTTCTAGCGAGATAGAGCTTTCTAGCGAGATTAGACCATGCTAGCGAGATAGAGCTTTCTAGCGAGATTAGACCATGCTAACGAGATAGAGCTTTCTAGCGAGATTAGACCATGCTAACGAGATAGACCTTTCTAGCGAGATTAGACCATACTAGCGAGATAGACATTTCTAGCGAGATTAGACCATGCTAGCGAGATAAACCTTACTAGCGAAATTAGAACATGCTAGCGAGGAAGACATTTCTAGCGAGATTAGACCATGCTACCGAGATAGACCTTTCTAACGAGATTAGACCATGCTAGTGAGATAGACATTTCTAGCGAGATTAGACCATGCTAGTGAGATAGACATTTATAGCGAGATTAGACCATGCTACCGAGATAGACCTTTCTAGCGAGATTAGACCATGCTAGCGAAATAGACATTTCTAGCGAGATTAGACCATGCTAGTGAGATAGACATTTCTAGCGAGATTAGACCATGCTAGCGAGATAAACCTCCCTAGCGAGATAAACCTCCCTAGCGAGATTAGAACATGCTAGCGAGGAAGACATTTCTAGCGAGATTAGACCATGCTAGTGAGATAGACCTTTCTAGCGAGATTATACCCTGCTAGCGAGATAGACCTTTCTAGTGAGATTAGACCATGCTAGCGAGATAGACCTTTCTAGTGAGATTAGACCATGCTAGCGAGATAGACCTTTCTAGCAAGATTAGACCATGCTAGAGAGGAAGACCTTTCTAGTGAGATTAGACCATGCTAGCGAGATAGACCTTTCTAGTGAGATTATACCCTGCTAGCGAGATAGACCTTTCTTGTGAAATTAGACTATGCTAGCGAGATAGACATTTCTAGCCAGATAGACCTTTCTAGCGAGATTAGACCATGCTAGCGAGATAGAACTTTCTAGCGAGATAGATCATGCTAGCGAGATAGACCTTTCTAGCTAGATTAGACCATGCTAGCGAGATAGACCTTTCTAGCGAAATTAGACCATGCTAGCGAGATAGACATTTCTAGAGAGATAGACCTTTCTAGTGAGATTAGACCATGTTAGAGAGATAGACCTTTCTAGTGAGATTATACCCTGCTAGCGAGATAGACCTTTCTAGTGAAATTAGACCATGCTAGCGAGATAGACATTTCTAGCCAGATAGACCTTTCTAGCGAGATAGACAATGCTAGCGAGATAGACCTTTCTAGTGAGATTAGACCATGCTAGCGAGATCGACCTTTCTAGCGAAATTAGACCATGCTAGCGAGATAGACATTTCTAGAGAGGTAGACCTTTCTAGTGAGATTAGACCATGTTAGAGAGATAGACATTTCTAGTAGATAGACCTTTCTAGCAAAATAGACCTTTCTAGCAAGGTAGACCTTTCTAGTAGATAGATGTTTCTAGCAAGATAGACCATTCTAGTGAGATAGAACTTTCTAGTAGATAGACCTTTTCAGTGAGATACACCTTTCTAGTAGATAGACCTTTCTAGTAAGATAGACCTTTCTAGTGCGAAAAACCTAACTAGTGAAATAGACCGACCTAGTGATATAGACCATTCTAGTGAGATAGACTATTCTAGTCAGATAGACCTTTAAAGCTAGGTAGATGTTACGAGTGAGAAAGTCCATTCTA
Source organism: Pelodytes ibericus (assembly GCA_036172795.1). Lineage (NCBI taxonomy): Eukaryota > Metazoa > Chordata > Amphibia > Anura > Pelodytidae > Pelodytes > Pelodytes ibericus. Next base: position 7,517,898 of record CM069859.1, read on the forward strand.
TTGAGATAGACCTTTCTATTGAGATACACCGTTCTAGCTAGATAGACCTTTCTAGAGAGATAGACCATTCTAGAGAGATAGAGCTTTCTAGAGAGATAGACTTTGTGAAAATAAATTAAGTTGGTCCATTTCGAAACTTCATTCCACACATTGATTATCATCAGAGATAGACACCCAGAGATAGGCAAGAGATGTACGCTGATAGAGCTACACAACAACATGTCCAACTTCTGATAGAGCTATACAGAGGAAAGATTCTGAACAACATGTCCGCCCCCTGATAGAGCTATACAGAACAAAGATACTAAACAACTTGTCTGTCCCCTGATAGAGCTATACAGAGCAAAGATTCTAAACAACATGTCTGTCTCCTGATAGAGCTATACAGAGCAAAGATTCTGAACAACATGTCCGCCCCCTGATAGAGCTACACAGAGCAAAGATTCTAAACAACATGTCCATCCCCTGATAGAGCTATACAGAACAAAGATACTAAACAACATGTCTGTCCCCTGATAGAGCTATACAGAGCAAAGATTCTAAGCAACATGTCTGCCACCTTGATAGAGCAATAAGAGCAAAGATTCTAAACAACATGTCCGCCACCTTGATAGAGCTACACAGAGCAGGGAGAGGGCTTGATAAGGTACTTTATTTATATTCTTTCATTAAAGTATTTCTATTTAAAATGTCTACATTTAATCTTTCAATTAAACAGAACTTATTTTTTTATTCTTTAATTATTCTCCAGTACAATGCATCATGAAGCAGCACCAGCGTTCAGTCGGAGAGCAACGTCTCCAGTCTCGCGTTTATTTTTTTTTTTACTTAAGACAACAAGCAAAGTCAAAAGTTGATACTGTCTGCACAATTTCTCCCGGAGCCGCGAGATCACAGAGAGACGGGCTCATGAGAGTGCGGCGTGCAGGAACAGCATGAGATTCAATTAATGGCAGTGAACCAGGGTTGGCAAATTTAACAGATCGCTAAAAAATGCACATTTTACAACCAAAGCGCATTGTCAGAAGCTAACTTGTTAAAGACGAAGTGATTCGTTGGAAAAGCCAGAATATCCGTCAGCTGGTGCTAATATATTCAATCCAATTAACAGATGAGGCCTGACAAAGCAGTGATCTCATTTAGTATGCATATAAAGTCACTAGTCAGTTTGTAGCCTCTCTGCCCCCCTGAAAGCTCCTGCGTGCAGAGCGAGAGCCACCAGGCTCCTGTAAATCACGGCTATCAGTGGCTCCAGCCGGGCCAGGTAAATAAACATTTCACATCCTGTCGTTAGGGTCTGCGGTGGAATTATCAAGCCATTATATAACATGACAATTAGCCTGTGTGTTGGTTTAATTAGCCTGGCTTTACTCCATTACAACCCCAGAGAGCCAGGTGCAATACTGACCAAGTCCCTTTAACCGCTTATGTGCTAACCTGGGGGCAGGAGTGGGATATGTTGTATTAAATGGTTAGAGGACTCTGGCACCTGTTTCTAATAGACCGGGGAGATATTATTTTATATTAACCTTCCAGTGGAAGCAGTAAAGGCTGACGCTATAAAGAGTAGTAGATACCCGGAATAACCTTCCAGCGGAAGCAGTAAAGGCTGACGCTATAAAGAGTAGTAGATACCCGGAATATCCTTCCAGCGGAATCAGTAAAGGCTGGTGCTGTAAAGAGTAGTAGATACCTGGAATAACCTTCCAGTGGAAGCAGTAATGGCTGGCGCTGTAAAAAGTAGTAGATAACTGGAATAACCTTCCAGCGGAAGCAGTAATGGCTGACGCTGTCAAGAGTAGTAGATACCTGGAATAACCTCCCAGCTGAAGCAGTAATGGCTGACGCTTTCAAAAGTAGTAGATACTTCTAATTTCCTCCCAGCAGAAGCAGTAAAGGCTGACGCTGTAAAGAGTAGTAGATACCTGGGATAACCTCCCAGCGGAAGCGGTAAAGGCTGACGCTGTAAAGAGTAGTAGGTACCTGGAATAACCTTCCAGCGGAAGCAGTAAAGGCGGACGCTGTCAAGAGTAGTAGATACCTGGAATAACCTTCCAGCGGAAACAGTAAAGGCTGGTGCTGTAAAGAGTAGTAGATACCTGGAATAACCTTCCAGCGGAAGCAGTAATGGCTGGTGCTGTAAAAAGTAGTAGATACCTGGAATAAACTTCCAGCAGAAGCAGTAATGGCTGACACTGTCAAGAGTAGTAGATACCTGGAATAACCTTCCAGCGGAAGCAGTAAAGGCTGACGCTGTAAAGAGTAGTAGAAACCTGGAATAACCTCCCAGCGGAAGAAGTAAAGGCTGACGCTGTAAAGTGTAGTAGATACCTGGAATAACCTTCCAGCGGAAGCAGTAAAGGCTGACACTGTAAAGAGTAGTAGATACCTGTAATTAACTCCCAGCAGAAGCAGTAAAGGCTGACGCTGTAAAGAGTAGTAGATACCTGTAATTACCTCCCAGCGGAAGCAGTGAAGGCTGACACTGTAAAGAGTAGTAGATACCTGGAATAACCTCCCAGCGGAAGCAGTAAAGGCTGACACTGTAAAGAGTAGTATATACCTGGAATAACCTTCCAGCGGAAGCAGTAAAGGCTGACACTGTAAAGAGTAGTAGGTACCTGGAATAACCTCCCAGCAGAAGCAGTAAAGGCTGACACTGTAAAGAGTAGTAGATACCTGGAATAACCTTCCAATGGAAGCAGTAAAGACTGACAATGTAAAGAGAAGTAGATACCTGGAATAACCTTCCAGCGGAAGCAGTAAAGGCTGACACTATAAAGAGTAGTAGATACCTGGAATAACCTTCCAGCGGAAGCAGTAAAGGCTTCCAATGTAAAGAGTAGTAGCACAACATATAGAAAATAAGCTCAGTGGAACAGCTGCTTTAAGATATTTAATGTTTATTTTTATAGTAAGAGAGACCTTGATAGCCCAAGACCCTGGAATAGACCACCATAAGATACCAGGGTAGCTCCTCCATTTAACATGACATATATCTTAAGATACTACATGAATCTGGGAGGTGGGTATAATTAGACCCCAATGATCTCCAGCAAGTTACATGAGCTAAACACATTAACAATAGAAATTAATGTCTTATTTTATTTATTTATTACTCTGATATCCAAGAGTAAAGGAGGCAAGAGACTCAACATGGTCTGGGCAAGTATAGCAGACACAGACCACTCTGGACAATGAGACCCCTTCACTGCCAGTGCCATAGGAAGTAAAACAGCAGAGCGGGAATCATATATTAAAATATGTATGTTAACTTTTTTTCATCTGGCTAAGGCATATTAATGGGCATACTGTCTGTGGCACATTAATGGGCATACTGTCTGTGGCATCCTAATGAGCATATTGTCTGTGGCACATTAATGGGCATACTGTCTGTGGCACATTAATGGGCATACTGTCTGTGGCACATTAATGGGCATACTGTCTGTGGCATCTTAATGAGCATACTGTCTGTGGCACATTTATGGGCATACTGTCTGTGGCACATTTATGGGCATACTGTCTGTGGCACATTTATGGGCATACTGTCTGTGGCACATTAATGGGCATACTGTCTGTGGCACATTTATGGGCATACTGTCTGTGGCACATTAATGGGCATACTTCCTGTGCCATATGAATGGGCATATTGTCTGTGGCATTTTAGTAGGCATAATGGCTGTGGCATCTTAATGAGCATACTGGCTGTGGCACATTTATGGGCATACTGTCTGTGGCACATTTATGGGCATACTGTCTGTGGCACATTTATGGGCATACTTCCTGTGGCACATTTATGGGCATACTGTCTGTGGCACATTTATGGGCATACTGTCTGTGGCACATTTATGGGCATACTTCCTGTGGCACATTTATGGGCATACTGTCTGTGGCACATTTATGGGCATACTGTCTGTGGCACATTTATGGGCATACTTCCTGTGGCACATTTATGGGCATACTGTCTGTGGCACATTTATGGGCATACTGTCTGTGGCACATTTATGGGCATACTTCCTGTGGCACATTTATGGGCATACTGTCTGTGGCACATTTATGGGCATACTGTTTGTTGCACATTTATGGGCATACTTTCTGTGGCATATTAATGGAAAAACTGTCTGTGGCATATTAAGCTTTGAATGTGCAATGCTTGGAGGCAGCAGCAAATCCTGGATGTGCAGTACAGGTGATGGAGCATGTCCTGGGGTGTATTTGAATCACATGTTATACAAAGACCTGGATAAAATTACACCCTCCTTCTAAGGGTGTGTTTGTCAGCTGCTAGGGGAACACTGCCACATCTGAGCCATACACAGTGTAAACACAATGCTGCCTGAGCACAGTGCCGAGCATACTGTACATAGGCAGTATTAATGCCAGGACAGACACAATGCAGCCTGCGCACAGTGCTGAGCATACTGTACATAGACAGTATTAATGCCAGGACAGACACAATGCTGCCTGCGCGCAGTGCTGAGCATACTGTACATAGGCAGTATTAATGCCAGGACAGACACAATGCAGCCTGCGCACAGTGCTGAGCATACTGTACATAGGCAGTATTAATGCCAGGACAGACACAATGCAGCCTGCGCACAGTGCTGAGCATACTGTACATAGACAGTATTAATGCCAGGACAGACACAATGCTGCATGCGCGCAGTGCTGAGCATACTGTACATAGACAGTATTAATGCCGGGACAGACACAATGATGCCTGCGCGCAGTGCTGATCATACTGTACATAGATGGTATTAATGCTGGGACAGACACCATGTTGCCTGCTCGCAGTGCTGAGCATACTGTTCATAGACGGTATTAATGCCAGGACAGACACAATGCAGCCTGCGCACAGTGCTGAGCATACTGTACATAGACAGTATTAATGCCGGGACAGACACAATGCTGCCTGCGCGCAGTGCTGATCATACTGTACATAGACAGTATTAATGCCGGGACAGACACAATGCTGCCTGCGCGCAGTGCTGATCATACTGTACATAGACAGTATTAATGCCGGGACAGACACAATGCTGCCTGCGCGCAGTGCTGAGCATACTGTACATAAACAGTATTAATGCCGGGACAGACACAATGCTGCCTGTGCACAGTGCTGAGCATACTGTACATAGACAATATTAATGCCAGGACAGACACAATGCTGCCTGTGCACAGTGCTGAGCATACTGTACCTAGACAGTATTAATGCCAGGACAGACAAAATGCAGCCTGCGCACAGTGCTGAGCATACTGTACATAGACAGTATTAATGCCGGGACAGACACAATGCTGCCTGCGCGCAGTGCTGATCATACTGTACATAGACAGTATTAATGCCGGGACAGACACAATGCTGCCTGCACGCAGTGCTGAGCATACTGTACATAGACAGTATTAATACCGGGACAGACACAATGCTGCCAGCGCACAGTGCTGAGCATACTGTACATAGACAGTATTAATGCAGGGACAGACACAATGCTGCCTGTGCACAGTGCTGAGCATACTGTACATAGACAGTATTAATACCGGGACAGACACAATGCTGCCTGCGCACAGTGCTGAGCATACTGTACATAGACAGTATTAATGCCAGGACAGACACAATGCTGCCTGCGCGCAGTGCTGAGCATACTGTACATAAACAGTATTAATGCCGGGACAGACACAATGCTGCCTGCGCACAGTGCTGAGCATACTGTACATAGACAGTATTAATGCCGGGACAGACACAATGCTGCCTGCGCGCAGTGCTGAGCATACTGTACATAGACAGTATTAATGCCGGGACAGACACAATGCTGCCTGCGCGCAGTGCTGAGCATACTGTACATAGACAGTATTAATGCCAGGACAGACACAATGCTGCCTGCGCGCAGTGCTGAGCATACTGTACCTAGACAGTATTAATACCGGGACAGACACAATGCTGCCTGCGCACAGTGCTGAACATACTGTACATAGACGGTATTAATGCCGGGACAGACACAATGCTTCCTGCGCACAGTGCTGAGCATACTGTACATAGACAATATTAATGCCAGGACAGACACAATGCTGCCTGCGCACAGTGCTGAGCATACTGTACATAGACAGTATTAATGCCAGGACAGACACAATGCTGCCTGCGCGCAGTGCTGAGCATACTGTACCTAGACAGTATTAATACCGGGACAGACACAATGCTGCCTGCGCACAGTGCTGAACATACTGTACATAGACGGTATTAATGCCGGGACAGACACAATGCTTCCTGCGCACAGTGCTGAGCATACTGTACATAGACAATATTAATGCCAGGACAGACACAATGCTGCCTGCGCGCAGTACTGAGCATACTGTACATAGACAGTATTAATGCCGGGACAGACACAATGCTGCCTGCGCGCAATGTTGAGCATACTGTACATAGACAGTATTAATGCCGGGACAGACACCATGCTGCCTGCGCCCAGTGCTGAGCATACTGTACATAGACAGTGATGATATCAGGGCAGACACACATTTGCGATGGTTGGTACCTATGGAACGTATAGATCATTTTTTTATTCTCTACATTCACAGCATTAACACTGTTTAGGTGACAGGGTCCTTATCGTTTTTCAGCATGAGCCAAACTTTGCTAAGTAGGACACAATCCTCAGAGCCGCAGCTCGGTGGAAGAACCGCTCTCTTGCTGAAATCTTAATCAGCAGCTGCTGAATATTTCAGGGGACAAACAGTTTGGGCAGGTAGGCAGCATGTTTTATTAATCAGAGCCACTCTGGAGAGAGGATGCAGCCTCCCTGGGCAGGTGTGCCTCTAATGCCCTGTCTGATCAGGTATATTATACACAGCTCAGCCACAAATTACCATCACATCCACCAGACCCTCCCATGTATTGCTGTAAGCTCTTTGGCCCAGAGATTTGACTGGCTGGCTAAATATAGGTCATCTCCCCTATAACTGTATTCCGCTCCAGAGAGAGCAGATTTATCCTTTAACACCTCAAAGCATTGCCTATACTGTAATATAGAGAGTAAAATTATATGAAAAATGATCCATACATTGAGAAACCTGTATTACAGGTGTCTGTGGAGTCTCCTGTTGATGACATCACCTGTGGCTTGATATGCAAATGAGTTACTTTGCATTTTGTTTTGTTTTTTTACATAGAAACACAGAACATTGTAAAATCACAATTTGTTTCTATATATAAATTTACATTTATCATTTCTGATAATGACATTACAAATTACAATTATAAACATACAACACAAACCTACTATTGCCATCACATAAAATTAATAACACTTTTATATTTAGTCTCCAAAATGCCAGTCAAGGTGAGCGATCCTCCCCTCCCCCTCTCCATCCATCAATGCCCCCATTGGGGCAGGATTGTAACTACGTCCTGTTATTTCCCTAATACAAGGTAATATTTGACCATATTGTAACACTCCTCGTCGTCAAAATCCAGGACACTCCCCTCTGTATTTTAATTTAATTGCATAGCTTCTACAGACTTCCATCTAACGCAGTTACTTTATTCCCATTCTCTGGTGATTAGTCTTTTTGCTGCCAGTAAACCCTGTATCACCAAGGCTAGTTGTGGCTTAGAAAGTTACTGTACCTTTCAAGCCACAGGTGATGTCAGAAGCAGGAGATGCCACAGACATGTTTAAAACATGTTTCTCTTATTTTATACATTTGTTGCATGTAATTTTGCTGACACAAGGTGTAGATCATTTTCAATCAGTTTTTACTTTCTTCATTCACAAGATGTTTGGTGGTGGCATGCAATGTTTGGGGGTGACATGCGATGTTTGGGGGTGACATGCAATGTTTGGGGGTGACATGCAATGTTTGGGGGTGACATGCAATGTTTGGAGGGTGACATGCAATGTTTGGGGGTGACATGCGATGTTTGGAGGGTGACATGCGATGTTTGGGGGTGACATGCGATGTTTGGGGGTGACATGCGATGTTTGGGGGTGACATGCGATGTTTGGGGTGACATGCGATGTTTGGGGGAGACATGCGATGTTTGGGGGTGACATGCGATGTTTGGGGGAGACATGCGATGTTTGAGGTTGACATGCGATGTTTGGGGGTGACATGCGATGTTTGGGGGTGACATGCGATGTTTGGGGGAGACATGCGATGTTTGGGGGTGACATGCGATGTTTGGGGGTGACATGCGATGTTTGGGGGTGACATGCGATGTTTGGGGGAGACATGGGATGTTTGGGGGAGACATGGGATGTTTGGGGGAGACATGCGATGTTTGGGGGTGACATGCGATGTTTGGGGGAGACATGCGATGTTTGGGGGTGACATGCGATGTTTGGGGGTGACACGCGATGTTTGGGGGTGACATGCAATGTTTGGGGGAGACATGGGATGTTTGGGGGAGACATGCGATGTTTGGGGGTGACATGCGATGTTTGGGGAAGACAGAGTCCCTTTAGCGCGTAAAGATATATATATATTTTTCCAGTAAAGCATTTCTATTTAATTTATACTTGTATTTCTAATTGATATTTTTTCCGTGTAGGTCCCAGCTGAACTATCACAAGCCTTTGGGATACCAGTGATTTTGGGCATGGCCCCATTTTGTTAAATGTAATTGGTTACATTTCCCCTTTCTGAAACGTTGCCTCAACTGCCAGAGGGGATCCCGCTGCAGATCCCTGAAACAGTAATTTTCTACAGACTCGTGTTCCCAGCATGCTCAGTCGGACAATGACACTCCATCTCCTAACTCTTACGTCTCTGTACAACTCAGATGGCAGAGTGTTTGCTTGGAGGATTGATGGCCACATGCACCTTTTTCTAGAGTTGGACATAACAGCTGGCAGCATTTTTGGGGGATGAGCTCAGAGGGTAGAGCCCTAGCTTTGCATGTGAGAGGTAGTGGGATGAACTCCCAGCATGCTCAGCCCTTGTAGTGCATTCCTGTGGTAGCTTGACATCTTCATGTCGTGAGATATTCCACCAGCCCGGGGGTCTCTCCGATCCCCATCCCTTGCCAGGCTGCACCTTACCTTTCCTGGGCCACACTCAGTGAAAGCAGGGAATTAAATGCCCTCTTATCCTAATCCAGTGAGAGTGACAGAGGCCCAAACAGGTAGTTTTAGGAGGGTAGGAGGTGGGGGAGACAGAGAGGGAGGTGCAGCCTGATGAAGACCCCCTGTCCCCGTTTATAGGCTCAGATAGATGACTTGAACGGCTGCAAGAAATTACTTCATTTCAATTCAATTAGAGGCAGCAGGCCCAGCTGTGCTCTTCCCAGCGGCTGTCTGCGGAGTGAGATCGGCACAGCTAGCGGCTTAATAGAGATTGAATACAAACAAGGAGTGACTGAAGGCAGAGTATTTATCACTGGTGTCTGATCTTGTGGAAAACCTGTGTGAGCCTCAGTCCCATCCACCTGACTGCAAACCTGGCTTACACCCATCCTTATCACAGAGAGGAACACAGGGAAATGATTGGAGCCCTAACCCTACAAGTGCATTCCTTACGCCACAATACTTTCTGTAATAACACAATGCTTCCCATCTTATGGACGCAAGAGCATAGACAGTAAGGGGCATTACAGGTAACCTGTGACCTGACTGTAAGTGTAACCAGGCTGGAGGAAGGGAGCATAGACAGTAAGGGGCATTAAAGGTAACCTGTAACCTGACTGTAAGTGTAACCAGGCTGGAGGAAGGGAGCATAGACAGGAAGGGGCATTACAGGTAACCTGTAACCTGATTGTAAGTGTAACCAGGCTGGAGGAAGGGAGCATAGACAGTAAGGGGCATTACAGGTAACCTGTAACCTGACTGTACGTGTAAACAGGCTGGAGGAAGAGAGCATAGACAGTAAGGGGCATTAAAGGTAACCTGTAACCTGACTGTACGTGTAAACAGGCTGGAGGAAGAGAGCATAGACAGTAAGGGGCATTAAAGGTAACCCGTAACCTGACTGTAAGTGTAAACAGGCTGGAGGAAGGGAGCATAGACAGGAAGGGGCATTAAAGGTAACCCGTAACCTGACTGTAAGTGTAAACAGGCTGGAGGAAGGGAGCATAGACAGGAAGGGGCATTAAAGGTAACCCGTAACCTGACTGTAAGTGTAACCAGGCTGGAGGAAGGGAGCATAGACAGTAAGGGGCATTAAAGGTAACCTGTGACCTGGCTGTAAGTGTAACCAGGCTGGAGGAAGGGAGCATAGACAGTAAGGGGCATTAAAGGTAACCTGTGACCTGACTGTAAGTGTAACCAGGCTGGAGGAAGGGAGCATAGACAGTAAGGGGCATTAAAGGTAACCTGTGACCTGGCTGTAAGTGTAAACAGGCTGGAGGAAGGGAGCATAGACAGTAAGGGGCATTAAAGGTAACCCGTAACCTGACTGTAAGTGTAACCAGGCTGGAGGAAGGGAGCATAGACAGTAAGGGGCATTACAGGTAACCCATAACCTGACTGTAAGTGTAAACAGGCTGGAGGAAGAGAGCATAGACAGTAAGGGGCATTAAAGGTAACCTGTAACCTGACTGTAAGTGTAACCAGGCTGGAGGAAGGGAGCATAGACAGTAAGGGGCATTAAAGGTAACCCGTAACCTGACTGTAAGTGTAACCAGGCTGGAGGAAGGGAGCATAGACTCTAAGGGACATTGAAGGTAACCTGTGACCTGACTGTAAGTGTAACCAGGCTGGAGGAAGGGAGCATAGACAGGAAGGGGCATTAAAGGTAACCCGTAACCTGACTGTAAGTGTAAACAGGCTGGAGGAAGGGAGCATAGACAGTAAGGGGCATTAAAGGTAACTCATAACCTGACTGTAAGTGTAAATAGGCTGGAGGAAGGGAGCATAGACAGTAAGGGGCATTAAAGGTAACCCGTAACCTGACTGTAAGTGTAAACAGGCTGGAGGAAGGGAACATAGACAGAAAGGGGCATTAAAGGTAACCCGTAACCTGGCTGTAAGTGTAAACAGGCTGGAGGAAGGGAGCATAGACTCTAAGGGACATTGAAGGTAACTCATAACCTGACTGTAAGTGTAAATAGGCTGGAGGAAGGGAGCATAGACAGTAAGGGGCATTAAAGGTAACCCGTAACCTGGCTGTAAGTGTAAACAGGCTGGAGGAAGGGAGCATAGACTCTAAGGGACATTGAAGGTAACCTGTGACCTGACTGTAAGTGTAAACAGGCTGGAGGAAGGGAGCATAGACTCTAAGGGACATTGAAGGTAACTCATAACCTGACTGTAAGTGTAAACAGGCTGGAGGAAGGGAACATAGACAGAAAGGGGCATTAAAGGTAACCCGTAACCTGGCTGTAAGTGTAAACAGGCTGGAGGAAGGGAGCATAGACTCTAAGGGACATTGAAGGTAACCTGTGACCTGACTGTAAGTGTAAACAGGCTGGAGGAAGGGAGCATAGACAGTAAGGGGCATTAAAGGTAACCTGTAACCTGACTGTAAGTGTAACCAGGCTGGAGGAAGGGAGCATAGACAGTAAGGGGGCATTACAGGTAACCTGTAGCCTGACTGTAAGTGTAACCAGGCTGGAGGAACAGAGCATAGACAGTACGGGACATTACAGGTAACCTGTGACCTGACTGTAAGTGTAAACAGGCTGGAGGAAGGGAGCATAGACAGTAAGGGGCATTAAAGGTAACCTGTAACCTGACTGTAAGTGTAAACAGGCTGGAGGAAGGGAGCATAGACAGTAAGGGGCATTAAAGGTAACCCGTAACCTGACTGTAAGTGTAACCAGGCTGGAGGAAGGGAGCATAGACTCTAAGGGACATTGAAGGTAACCTGTGACCTGACTGTAAGTGTAACCAGGCTGGAGGAAGGGAGCATAGACAGTAAGGGACATTAAAGGTAACCCATAACCTGACTGTAAGTGTAACCAGGCTGGAGGAAGGGAGCATAGACAGGAAGGGGCATTAAAGGTAACCTGTAACCTGACTGTAAGTGTAAACAGGCTGGAGGAAGAGAGCATAGACAGTAAGGGGCATTAAAGGTAACCTGTAACCTGACTGTAAGTGTAAACAGGCTGGAGGAAGGGAGCATAGACAGTAAGGGGCATTACAGGTAACCTGTGACCTGACTGTAAGTGTAAACAGGCTGGAGGAAGGGAGCATAGACAGTAAGGGGCATTAAAGGTAACCTGTAACCTGACTGTAAGTGTAAACAGGCTGGAGGAAGGGAGCATAGACAGTAAGGGGCATTAAAGGTAACCCGTAACCTGACTGTAAGTGTAACCAGGCTGGAGGAAGGGAGCATAGACTCTAAGGGACATTGAAGGTAACCTGTGACCTGACTGTAAGTGTAACCAGGCTGGAGGAAGGGAGCATAGACAGTAAGGGACATTAAAGGTAACCCATAACCTGACTGTAAGTGTAACCAGGCTGGAGGAAGGGAGCATAGACAGGAAGGGGCATTAAAGGTAACCTGTAACCTGACTGTAAGTGTAAACAGGCTGGAGGAAGAGAGCATAGACAGTAAGGGGCATTAAAGGTAACCTGTAACCTGACTGTAAGTGTAACCAGGCTGGAGGAAGGGAGCATAGACAGTAAGGGGCATTAAAGGTAACCCGTAACCTGACTGTAAGTGTAAACAGGCTGGAGGAAGGGAGCATAGACAGTAAGGGGCATTAAAGGTAACCCGTAACCTGACTGTAAGTGTAACCAGGCTGGAGGAAGGGAGCATAGACAGTAAGGGGCATTAAAGGTAACCCGTAACCTGACTGTAAGTGTAAACAGGCTGGAGGAAGGGAGCATAGACAGTAAGGGGCATTAAAGGTAACCCGTAACCTGACTGTAAGTGTAAACAGGCTGGAGGAAGGGAGCATAGACTCTAAGGGGCATTAAAGGTAACCCGTAACCTGACTGTAAGTGTAAACAGGCTGGAGGAAGGGAGCATAGACAGTAAGGGGCATTAAAGGTAACCTGTAACCTGACTGTAAGTGTAAACAGGCTGGAGGAAGGGAGCATAGACAGTAAGGGGCATTAAAGGTAACCCGTAACCTGACTGTAAGTGTAACCAGGCTGGAGGAAGGGAGCATAGACTCTAAGGGACATTGAAGGTAACCTGTGACCTGACTGTAAGTGTAACCAGGCTGGAGGAAGGGAGCATAGACAGTAAGGGACATTAAAGGTAACCCATAACCTGACTGTAAGTGTAACCAGGCTGGAGGAAGGGAGCATAGACAGGAAGGGGCATTAAAGGTAACCTGTAACCTGACTGTAAGTGTAAACAGGCTGGAGGAAGAGAGCATAGACAGTAAGGGGCATTAAAGGTAACCTGTAACCTGACTGTAAGTGTAACCAGGCTGGAGGAAGGGAGCATAGACAGTAAGGGGCATTAAAGGTAACCCGTAACCTGACTGTAAGTGTAAACAGGCTGGAGGAAGGGAGCATAGACAGTAAGGGGCATTAAAGGTAACCCGTAACCTGACTGTAAGTGTAACCAGGCTGGAGGAAGGGAGCATAGACAGTAAGGGGCATTAAAGGTAACCCGTAACCTGACTGTAAGTGTAAACAGGCTGGAGGAAGGGAGCATAGACAGTAAGGGGCATTAAAGGTAACCCGTAACCTGACTGTAAGTGTAAACAGGCTGGAGGAAGGGAGCATAGACAGTAAGGGGCATTAAAGGTTTCTGTTAAGTTTTACTTCACTAACAGAATCAAAAGTTAAAAACCTTGTGCCACTGGTCTGACAATCTGGTTTAGTTTGATCACTGCCTCTCAGCTCACAGTATGTAGTGATATGTTATGTGGCCAAAGCGCCAAGTAGCCATTTTGTCTACCAGGGCACAGTAGTTTCTTGTCACGCTCTGCCTAATGCGATCACACTATGGACATGAAATGGCCCTGTGATACACGTGGCATTATGGTAGGAGGGCACATATAACCTGCCAGCTGTTATTGTCATTCCACAAGTGTTGGTGTGTAATATATTACAAGGTCGATGCTGCTATTCTCCGTCATGAAATGGTGCCTCCGGGTGTGTATCACATCGGTGGCACATCAGTACCCATATTCGTGCTTATAAAGGCTGATCCCAGACTGATATTTTCCGAAAATGAATGCAGCCAAAAAATTTACAAAATTCATCAAACAAAAGTGTTAGCCTCAAAACCTCACTGTATCCTATAAGGGCTTTAGCACTAAGAAAAAAATAGCCAGAAGTGACCGAAATATAACCAAATAAAAAAATGCACTTGTTTCCAACTAAATGATACTTTATGAAGTTTGCAAACGGCACGCAGGGATCATCACGCATGTTGTCAACATAGTCGGAAAGCAGAAAAGTTCAACAGATGTTGTCAAGAAGAGGTAAGAAATATCACAATTCTCATACATCACGGACCACATGGTACATTTCTTGTACTAATATGTTTGTTACCACAGTTCTACATGGTGACACACATAGCTCTTCATGTCTTGCTGTTATTTTGCAGGTTCTCACAAATCAGGAGACAGGTGCTGAAGCAAGACTGACAGATGGGGCACAGCGACAACCATCCAACCTCAATGAGGATGAGCTGGTACTCTACCACTGAAGAGGCCATTAATACAAACACACCAGCAGTTACATAAGGTACATACATAGAATGCACATGTTGCATGATAAAACAAATAGCAGCTGTGCAAAGAAACCCATCTCATGTCTCATGTCAATCAGATCTATAGATTCAAATGAATTGAGAGAAACTCCCATCCAGCTGAGCACCAACCACCTAATAGTATATACTAAAACCAAACATGATCAAATACATACAATACATAACCGTATTATCAGATTGCTGCAAATGACTCACAATCTTTCAGAAAATACTGTCAGAAGGTGAGATTAACAACCAGTGTACAGAACAATAGAAATGCCTCAAAGTAAACACACAAAAGTATAATCTTCTCTTTCAATATTACCTTTCTTTTCTCTCTGGCTCTTAGTTTAGGGGACAGCTGCCTATATGTAGACGATTCATAGTAAATGCACTTCATTTTTAAAAGCCCATATAAAACCTTCTGGAGCAGTATAGTTTCTTAATTTTTAGTTTTTTTGTAAAAAAAACAAAACAATTCTAAACTGTTCATTTATATTTCTAGTTATTAGTTTTATTAATGCCTATCCCTAAATTTGCCAAACCCAGTCCCACCCCATTACGACTACAGCAATCAAACTTCTTGTACTGATAAAGATTACTACAGTAGTTTGCCTGGGGTAGGGTCAGGAGAGACATAATCCAATAATGAATACTCTACATAATATGCCCCCTCTAACGTCCAGCCTTAAGCACATGTGTTCAGTGTTTATAGGAGATCTTTTACCATTATTCCCAATATTAGAAACATGTTCTCTAATTCTTTCTCTTAAATGTCTCTTTGTACGTCCAATTTACTTGTAATTAAATCTCTTGTAAAAGTTCACTTCTCCATACAAATAGATATAAGAGTCTCTCTCCTCTGTCACATGACATCTATCCAATCAGAAAATGGACATATCCAGGACACTCCAGCCAAACATCCAGGGGGAAGTAGAAAGTATACCGATCGAATCCATATTTAGTGTAAAAGGAGAAAGGTTTTAATTAAGACCTTGGGCATTAAAATCAGCAAAACGGCATGGGGACAAAAAAACAGAAGGCAGCTAAATGCAACTTTATCAAACGTCAGCTTGCTTTGGATAGGTGTGAAACGCGTCTAGCGTTTAGCTGTTTTCTGTCCGGCTGGCGTTTCCTGGATCTGTCTGCTTTTCCAGGAGGGAAGTGTAACGGACCGTCTACCGGACAAAGTAAAATCACGTGAAATCACCTCCTACCCCCACTTACAGCTCAGCATTCACCCAGCAGGTCTTTCCTGGACCCTTGCTCTTTGTACCCAAATAGACAGGACATCTAGCAGTTAGGTACAGCAAGATTGAACAACTCTTTTATTTGTGTAACAACACAGACTTATATAAAGACATACACATGACATCACAGACATTAGTAATCCAGATAGAAATGGCCATGAGTAAACTTAATTACAATACACACAGTAAGACACATAATCAACACAATATAATCAGTTAAACAGAAGGACATACAATGGGGAAATCCTGCCTCACACCTTTCAGGATACAAAGGTATCAGATACATACAGAGTGCACTCAATTCAAGTAACTTGCTAAGTGACATCATTGTACAACAGTACACTGAATGACTTACATGAAGACAATGGCTAAGGTGACATAATTACAGGGGTTACAGGATAGGATACAATCTTAACCTGGGGAAAACACATTCAATGGGACAAAGGCTTGAATCCTAGAGTACACAGCTTGGCTCACATCCTGAATGAGCCTGTATTTGAAGTCCAGTTGAAAACAGGGGTCCACTGGCGCCCTCAAAGTGTGTACCCTCAAACTAATATATTTACAGACAGGGTCCATAGTCTACAGGGAGTCTTCTGGCTGCCCGGCCCCTCCAAGAACCCCCGTCACAGTGGATCTTCAAATCCATTTCATGACAGGAAGTATATACAGTCGGTATTGTGGTCACATTCTGTCATCAAACTAATGGTGACCACTGGCCATGTGACCACGCTCATGTAAGTAAAACTTTCTTACAGGGGGATAAGCTTTACCCTTTGAAATGGTAATTAGGTAATTGAATACCCTTACAAGTTAGGAAGAGACCCCCACTCCCCCCTATCTCTCACTTCTCTCTCTTCTTTCCTGGCTGTGCATGTGAGCAGACACGGGTTAGGTTTTATCCTGGTGAAGTGTGGGTGAGATCTGAGAATTTGTACTTAGAAGGTTTAGTTGTTATTGTTGTAGTTCTAGTTATTTAAATTGTGTGTTATTATTTGTATGTTGCTGTTGTTTTGTCTCTGAATAAATGTTTGTTAAAGTAGACGGACCAGAGTTTTTATGTGTATGTGGACATAATTCATACACCACAGGTCTCTCTCTATATAACTAAGGGCTGGAGCCGACTATACTTTGTTTCTTCAATCAGAAAGTGGGACAGAGGTAGAGCTTGGAGGGGCAGCAGGACAGTGACTCCAAACTGTGACTGTACCGTGCAAATCAGGGCAGTGAGGAGGCACACACACAGAGAATGTGCTTCTTACCTGGTGCGGCTGCAGCTCATACTGAGCTCCGTGTGACGGAGGGAACCATACAATCAGAAAAAGGCTTCTGAATGCTCAACCAATCAGGAGACTTGAAAAGCTTCTTCTGATTGGCTGAGATTTCCTTCACTCAGAGCTCTCATTCCGGACTCTGTGCTGTCCTGGAATGAATCCTGGGAGTGTGCTGCCTCTGAAACCCATGTGTCAGTAATCCAAAATATTCAGAGAGGTAGAGCAGCACTCCAATTCATACATATCTGAGCATCTGACATCAGGGTGCCCTGTGGCTGCCAGTGATGACATCATGTGTAACATGACTAGCCCCACCTCCTGCACACTCCCCCAGCATAGACAATAAAGGGGCGAGTGATAAGTTCCCCCAAAATGATCCCCTGCAATGTATGCTTCCCTTGGTTCCCCCCACCTTGCCGAGACACAGTGCATTGGTGTGGAGGAGAGGAAACAAATATTGGTGGTCCTAGGAGTCCCACCCCGTCACGCACCCACCACCCCCACTTTTTAGACAGCCCATGACCACAAGATAGGAGTCTGACAGAACCGCAGAGTTTAAGGCATGACTAGCTGCACCTATAGAGCTTTATTCATGATGGAGGGGACTGCAGGGAATGGAGAAGTGGGGTTCACATTTTTGGCCACACCTTAATCGGCTGAATGGGAGAATTATTCCAACTCGGCTACTTTGGCCTTAAGCTTGAAATTCCTTTGTCAGTTTCCTGCAATTATCACTTTCATGAGTACAATCCATAGTATCTACCATGCATATCTCTATAGTATCTTCTATATATCTGCCATGCATATCTCTAGAGTATCTTCTATATATCTGCCATGCATATCTCTAGAGTATCTTCTATATATCTGCCATGCATATCTCTAGAGTATCTTCTATGTATCTGCCATGTGTATCTCTAGAGTATCTTCTATATATCTGCCATGCATATCTCTAGAGTATCTTCTATATATCTACCATGCATATCTCTAGAGTATCTTCTATATATCTGCCATGCATATCTCTAGAGTATCTTCTATATATCTACCATGCATATCTCTAGAGTATCTTCTATATATCTGCCATGCATATCTCTAGAGTATCTTCTATATATCTGCCATGCATATCTCTAGAGTATCTTCTATATATCTGCCATGCATATCTCTAGAGTATCTTCTATATATCTGCCATGCATATCTCTAGAGTATCTTCTATATATCTGCCATGCATATCTCTAGAGTATCTTCTATATATCTGTCATGCATATCTCTAGAGTATCTTCTATATATCTGCCATGCATATCTCTAGAGTATCTTCTATGTATCTGCCATGCATATCTCTATAGTATCTTCTATATATCTGCCATGCATATCTCTAGAGTATCTTCTATATATCTGCCATGCATATCTCTAGAGTATCTTCTATATATCTGCCATGCATATCTCTAGAGTATCTTCTATATATCTGCCATGCATATCTCTAGAGTATCTTCTATATATCTGCCATGCATATCTCTAGAGTATCTTCTATATATCTGCCATGCATATCTCTAGAGTATCTTCTATATATCTGTCATGCATATCTCTAGAGTATCTTCTATATACCTGTCATGCATATCTCTAGAGTATCTTCTATATACCTGTCATGCATATCTCTAGAGTATCTTCTATATACCTGTCATGCATATCTCTAGAGTATCTTCTATATATCTGCCATGCATATCTCTAGAGTATCTTCTATGTATCTTCCATGTATATCTCTACAGTGGCGTAGCGTGGGTTGTCAGCACCCGGGGCAAGGCAAGTAATTTGCGCCCCCTAACCCGTGGATTTTAGCACTCGAGTCTCTTCTACTAGATTAGTTAAAGAAACCCTTACCCCCCAAGCACATGTATTGTTTGTTATGAAAATACTTATGTAATTAAAGTAAAATGCATCTAAATACAAGTTTATTTTCCAACACTTTATTGAGTGCGAACATGCATTACACACATTCTCCACATTTTCAGCAGGTCTATGAATACAAATATACACATGTAGTAACCTAGCATGGGCCATGCTATTATATGTCGTCTCACAACCATCGTAAACGACAAACAATATCAAGAACAAAAACTAAACATCAAAATGGAACCATACCCTGGAGATGATCCAAGACTGGGCTAGATGGAGCCAACTTCCTCAATCCTGTACCTCTAATGTTACCCCCCCCCCCCCCCCACACACACACACACATATGCCATAATTGTTGTGCCATTCAGATGCCAGTAATATTGTAACTTTCGGATGCCAGTAATATTGTGCCAGTCAGAGCCCAGTAATATTGTGCCAGTCAGAGCCTAGTAATATTGTGCCAGTCAGATGCCTGCAATATTGTGCCAGTCAGATGCCTGCAATATTGTGCCAGTCAGAGCCCAGTAATAATGTGCCAGTCAGATACCAGTAATATTGTGCCAGTCAGATACCAATAATATTGTGCCAGTCAGATACCAGGAATATTGTGCCTGTCAGAGCCCAGGAATATTGTGCCTGTCAGAGCCCAGGAATATGGTGCCTGTCAGATGCCTGTAATATTATGCCAGTCAGATGCCTGTAATAGTGTGCAGTCAGAGGCCAGGAATATTGTGCCAGTCAGATGCCTGTAATATTGTGCCAGTCAGATGCCTGTAATATTATGCCAGTCAGATGCCTGTAATATTATGCCAGTCAGAGCCCAGTAATATAGTGCCAGCCAGATGCCTGTAATATTATGCCAGCCAGATGCCCAGTATTATTGTGCCAGCCAGATGCCCAGTAATATAGTGCCAGTCAGATGCCCAGTATTATTGTGCCAGTCAGATGCCCAGTATTATTGTGCCAGCCAGATGCCCAGTAATATAGTGCCAGTCAGATGCCCAGTATTATTGTGCCAGTCAGATGCCCAGTATTATTGTGCCAGCCAGATGCCCAGTAATATAGTGCCAATCAGATGCCAAGTAATATAGTGCCAATCAGATACCCAGTAATATAGTGCCAATCAGATGCCCAGTAATATAGTGCCAATCAGATGCCAAGTAATATAGTGCCAATCAGATACCCAGTAATATAGTGCCAATCAGATGCCCAGTAATATAGTGCCAATCAGATGCCAAGTAATATAGTGCCAATCAGATGCCCAGTAATATTGTGCCAATCAGATACCCAGTAATATAGTGCCATTCAGATACCCAGTAATATAGTGCCAATCAGATACCCAGTAATATTGTGCCAATCAGATACCCAGTAATATTGTGCCAATCAGATACCCAGTAATATTGTGCCAATCAGATGCCCAGTAATATAGTGCCATTCAGATACCCAGTAATATTGTGCCAATCAGATACCCAGTAATATAGTGCCAGTCAGATACCCAGTAATATTGTGCCAATCAGATGCCCAGTAATATTGTGCCAATCAGATACCCAGTAATATAGTGCCAATCAGATGCCCAGTAATATTGTGCCAATCAGCTTCCCTTGGTTCCCCCCACCTTGCCGAGACACAGTGCATTGGTGTGGAGGAGAGGAAACAAATATTGGTGGTCCTAGGAGTCCCACCCCGTCACGCACCCACCACCCCCACTTTTTAGACAGCCCATGACCACAAGATAGGAGTCTGACAGAACCGCAGAGTTTAAGGCATGACTAGCTGCACCTATAGAGCTTTATTCATGATGGAGGGGACTGCAGGGAATGGAGAAGTGGGGTTCACATTTTTGGCCACACCTTAATCGGCTGAATGGGAGAATTATTCCAACTCGGCTACTTTGGCCTTAAGCTTGAAATTCCTTTGTCAGTTTCCTGCAATTATCACTTTCATGAGTACAATCCATAGTATCTACCATGCATATCTCTATAGTATCTTCTATATATCTGCCATGCATATCTCTAGAGTATCTTCTATATATCTGCCATGCATATCTCTAGAGTATCTTCTATATATCTGCCATGCATATCTCTAGAGTATCTTCTATGTATCTGCCATGTGTATCTCTAGAGTATCTTCTATATATCTGCCATGCATATCTCTAGAGTATCTTCTATATATCTACCATGCATATCTCTAGAGTATCTTCTATATATCTGCCATGCATATCTCTAGAGTATCTTCTATATATCTACCATGCATATCTCTAGAGTATCTTCTATATATCTGCCATGCATATCTCTAGAGTATCTTCTATATATCTGCCATGCATATCTCTAGAGTATCTTCTATATATCTGCCATGCATATCTCTAGAGTATCTTCTATATATCTGCCATGCATATCTCTAGAGTATCTTCTATATATCTGCCATGCATATCTCTAGAGTATCTTCTATATATCTGTCATGCATATCTCTAGAGTATCTTCTATATATCTGCCATGCATATCTCTAGAGTATCTTCTATGTATCTGCCATGCATATCTCTATAGTATCTTCTATATATCTGCCATGCATATCTCTAGAGTATCTTCTATATATCTGCCATGCATATCTCTAGAGTATCTTCTATATATCTGCCATGCATATCTCTAGAGTATCTTCTATATATCTGCCATGCATATCTCTAGAGTATCTTCTATATATCTGCCATGCATATCTCTAGAGTATCTTCTATATATCTGCCATGCATATCTCTAGAGTATCTTCTATATATCTGTCATGCATATCTCTAGAGTATCTTCTATATACCTGTCATGCATATCTCTAGAGTATCTTCTATATACCTGTCATGCATATCTCTAGAGTATCTTCTATATACCTGTCATGCATATCTCTAGAGTATCTTCTATATATCTGCCATGCATATCTCTAGAGTATCTTCTATGTATCTTCCATGTATATCTCTACAGTGGCGTAGCGTGGGTTGTCAGCACCCGGGGCAAGGCAAGTAATTTGCGCCCCCTAACCCGTGGATTTTAGCACTCGAGTCTCTTCTACTAGATTAGTTAAAGAAACCCTTACCCCCCAAGCACATGTATTGTTTGTTATGAAAATACTTATGTAATTAAAGTAAAATGCATCTAAATACAAGTTTATTTTCCAACACTTTATTGAGTGCGAACATGCATTACACACATTCTCCACATTTTCAGCAGGTCTATGAATACAAATATACACATGTAGTAACCTAGCATGGGCCATGCTATTATATGTCGTCTCACAACCATCGTAAACGACAAACAATATCAAGAACAAAAACTAAACATCAAAATGGAACCATACCCTGGAGATGATCCAAGACTGGGCTAGATGGAGCCAACTTCCTCAATCCTGTACCTCTAATGTTACCCCCCCCCCCCCCCCACACACACACACACATATGCCATAATTGTTGTGCCATTCAGATGCCAGTAATATTGTAACTTTCGGATGCCAGTAATATTGTGCCAGTCAGAGCCCAGTAATATTGTGCCAGTCAGAGCCTAGTAATATTGTGCCAGTCAGATGCCTGCAATATTGTGCCAGTCAGATGCCTGCAATATTGTGCCAGTCAGAGCCCAGTAATAATGTGCCAGTCAGATACCAGTAATATTGTGCCAGTCAGATACCAATAATATTGTGCCAGTCAGATACCAGGAATATTGTGCCTGTCAGAGCCCAGGAATATTGTGCCTGTCAGAGCCCAGGAATATGGTGCCTGTCAGATGCCTGTAATATTATGCCAGTCAGATGCCTGTAATAGTGTGCAGTCAGAGGCCAGGAATATTGTGCCAGTCAGATGCCTGTAATATTGTGCCAGTCAGATGCCTGTAATATTATGCCAGTCAGATGCCTGTAATATTATGCCAGTCAGAGCCCAGTAATATAGTGCCAGCCAGATGCCTGTAATATTATGCCAGCCAGATGCCCAGTATTATTGTGCCAGCCAGATGCCCAGTAATATAGTGCCAGTCAGATGCCCAGTATTATTGTGCCAGTCAGATGCCCAGTATTATTGTGCCAGCCAGATGCCCAGTAATATAGTGCCAGTCAGATGCCCAGTATTATTGTGCCAGTCAGATGCCCAGTATTATTGTGCCAGCCAGATGCCCAGTAATATAGTGCCAATCAGATGCCAAGTAATATAGTGCCAATCAGATACCCAGTAATATAGTGCCAATCAGATGCCCAGTAATATAGTGCCAATCAGATGCCAAGTAATATAGTGCCAATCAGATACCCAGTAATATAGTGCCAATCAGATGCCCAGTAATATAGTGCCAATCAGATGCCAAGTAATATAGTGCCAATCAGATGCCCAGTAATATTGTGCCAATCAGATACCCAGTAATATAGTGCCATTCAGATACCCAGTAATATAGTGCCAATCAGATACCCAGTAATATTGTGCCAATCAGATACCCAGTAATATTGTGCCAATCAGATACCCAGTAATATTGTGCCAATCAGATGCCCAGTAATATAGTGCCATTCAGATACCCAGTAATATTGTGCCAATCAGATACCCAGTAATATAGTGCCAGTCAGATACCCAGTAATATTGTGCCAATCAGATGCCCAGTAATATTGTGCCAATCAGATACCCAGTAATATAGTGCCAATCAGATGCCCAGTAATATTGTGCCAATCAGATACCCAGTAATATAGTGCCAATCAGATACCCAGTAATATTGTGCCAATCAGATACCCAGTAATATAGTGCCAGTCAGATACCCAGTAATATTGTGCCAATCAGATGCCCAGTAATATAGTGCCATTCAGATACCCAGTAATATTGTGCCAATCAGATACCCAGTAATATAGTGCCAGTCAGATACCCAGTAATATTGTGCCAATCAGATGCCCAGTAATATTGTGCCAATCAGATACCCAGTAATATAGTGCCATTCAGATACCCAGTAATATTGTGCCAATCAGATACCCAGTAATATAGTGCCATTCAGATACCCAGTAATATAGTGCCAGTCAGATACCCAGTAATATTGTGCCAATCAGATACCCAGTAATATTGTGCCAATCAGATACCCAGTAATATAGTGCCAATCAGATACCCAGTAATATAGTGCCAGTCAGATACCCAGTAATATAGTGCCAATCAGATACCCAGTAATATTGTGCCAATCAGATACCCAGTAATATAGTGCCAATCAGATACCCAGTAATATTGTGCCAATCAGATACCCAGTAATATAGTGTCAATCAGATACCCAGTAATATAGTGCCAATCAGATACCCAGTAATATAGTGCCAATCAGATACCCAGTAATATTGTGCCAATCAGATACCCAGTAATATAGTGTCAATCAGATACCCAGTAATATAGTGCCAATCAGATACCCAGTAATATTGTGCCAATCAGATACCCAGTAATATTGTGCCAATCAGATACCCAGTAATATTGTGCCAATCAGATACCCAGTAATATAGTGTCAATCAGATACCCAGTAATATTGTGCCAATCAGATACCCAGTAATATTGTGCCAATCAGATACCCAGTAATATAGTGTCAATCAGATACCCAGTAATATAGTGCCAATCAGATACCCAGTAATATTGTGCCAGTCAGATACCCAGTAATATAGTGCCAGTCAGATACCCAGTAATATAGTGCCAATCAGATACCCAGTAATATAGTGCCAATCAGATACCCAGTAATATAGTGCCAATCAGATGCCCAGTAATATAGTGCCAGTCAGATACCCAGTAATATAGTGCCAATCAGATACCCAGTAATATTGTGCCAATCAGATACCCAGTAATATAGTGCCAATCAGATACCCAGTAATATAGTGCCAATCAGATACCCAGTAATATTGTGCCAATCAGATGCCCAGTAATATAGTGCCAGTCAGATACCAGGAATATTGTGCCAGCCAGCCCCCCCCCCCCCCCGTACTTACATGAAGCTGCTCCGTGTCCCCTGCCGGATGTCTCCTCCGTGTAGTCTTCCCTCTTGCACGGAGGAGGGAAGCAGACACCGGATGTGACGCGACGTCACATCCGGCGTCAGTTTTTTTTTTTTTTTTATCGGCCGTCGCATCCATCGGATGCGGCTTGCCGGAAAAAAGCGTTCACAAGCGCAATGCGCTGTGAACGCGGCAGCAGGGGCTGGGGGCCCACGGGACAGCTGCCTTGGGGCCCCCCAGGAGTAAATGGGCCCAGGGCAGCTGCCCCGTTTGCCCCGCGTTAAAGACGGCCCTGGCGGCCACGCGGCCGCATAGGGCTAGTGCGCCCCCCCCCAGATATTGCGCCCGGTGCGGCCGGCCCCCCCTGCACCCCCCACGCTACGCCACTGTATCTCTAGAGTATCTTCTATATATCTGCCATGCATATCTCTAGAGTATCTTCTATGTATCTTCCATGTATATCTCTAGAGTATCTTCTATATATCTGCCATGCATATCTCTAGAGTATCTTCTATATATCTGCCATGCATATCTCTAAAGTATCTTCTATATATCTGTCATGCATATCTCTAGAGTATCTTCTATATATCTGCCATGCATATCTCTAGAGTATCTTCTATATATCTGCCATGTGTATCTCTAGAGTATCTTCTATATATCTGCCATGCATATCTCTATAGTATCTTCTATATATCTGCCATGCATATCTCTAGAGTATCTTCTATATATCTGCCATGTGTATCTCTATAGTATCTTCTATATATCTACCATGCATATCTCTAGAGTATCTTCTATATATCTGCCATGCATATCTCTAGAGTATCTTCTATATATCTGCCATGCATATCTCTAGAGTATCTTCTATATATCTGCCATGCATATCTCTAGAGTATCTTCTATATATCTACCATGCATATCTCTAGAGTATCTTCTATATATCTGCCATGCATATCTCTAGAGTATCTTCTATATATCTGTCATGCATATCTCTAGAGTATCTTCTATATATCTGCCATGCATATCTCTAGAGTATCTTCTATATATCTGCCATGTGTATCTCTAGAGTATCTTCTATGTATCTGCCATGTGTATCTCTAGAGTATCTTCTATGTATCTGCCATGCATATCTCTAGAGTATCTTCTATATATCTGCCATGTGTATCTCTAGAGTATCATCTATGTATCTGCCATGTGTCTCACTAGAGTATCTTCTATGTATCTGCCATGTGTATCTCTAGAGTATCTTCTATATATCTGCCATGCATATCTCTAGAGTATCTTCTATATATCTGCCATGTGTATCTCTAGAGTATCATCTATGTATCTGCCATGTGTCTCACTAGAGTATCTTCTATGTATCTGCCATGTGTATCTCTAGAGTATCTTCTATGTATCTGCCATGTGTATCCCTAGAGTATCTTCTATGTATCTGCCATGAGTATCTCTAGAGTATCATCTATGTATCTGCCATGTGTATCTCTATAGTATCTTCTATGTTTCTGCCATGTGTATCCCTAGAGTATCTTCTATATATCTGCCATGCATATCTCTAGAGTATCTTCTATATATCTACCATGCATATCTCTAGAGTATCTTCTATATATCTGCCATGCATATCTCTAGAGTATCTTCTATATATCTGCCATGCATATCTCTAGAGTATCTTCTATGTATCTGCCATGCATATCTCTAGAGTATCTTCTATATATCTGCCATGCATATCTCTAGAGTATCATCTATGTATCTGCCATGTGTATCTCTAGAGTATCTTCTATATATCTGCCATGCATATCTCTAGAGTATCTTCTATATATCTACCATGCATATCTCTATAGTATCTTCTATATATCTGCCATGCATATCTCTAGAGTATCTTCTATATATCTACCATGCATATCTCTAGAGTATCTTCTATATATCTACCATGCATATCTCTAGAGTATCTTCTATATATCTGCCATGCATATCTCTAGAGTATCTTCTATATATCTGCCATGCATATCTCTAGAATATCTTCTATGTATCTGCCATGCATATCTCTAGAGTATCTTCTATATATCTGCCATGCATATCTCTAGAGTATCATCTATGTATCTGCCATGTGTATCTCTTGAGTATCTTCTATGTTTCTGCCATGTGTTTCTCTAGAGTATCATCTATGTATCTTCCATGCTTATCTCTAGAGTATCATCTATGTATCTGCCATGTTTATCTCTAGAGTATCATCTATGTATCTGCCATGTGTATCTCTAGAGTATCTTCTTTTTATCTGCCATGGGTATCTCTAGAGTATCTTCTATGTATCTGCCATGTGTATCCCTAGAGTATCTTCTATGTATCTGCCATGAGAATCTCTAGAGTATCTTCTATGTATCTGCCATGGGTATCTCTAGAGTATCTTCTTTTTATCTGCCATGTGTATCTCTAGAGTATCTTCTATATATCTGCCATGCATATCTCTAGAGTATCTTCTATGTATCTGCCATGCATATCTCTAGAGTATCTTCTATGTATCTGCCATGCATATCTCTAGAGTATCTTCTATATATCTGCCATGCATATCTCTAGAGTATCTTCTATATATCTGCCATGCATATCTCTAGAGTATCTTCTATGTATCTGCCATGCATATCTCTAGAGTATCTTCTATATATCTACCATGCATATCTCTAGAGTATCTTCTATATATCTGCCATGTGTATCTCTAGAGAATCTTCTATATATCTGCCATGCATATCTCTAGAGTATCTTCTATATATCTGCCATGCATATCTCTAGAGTATCTTCTATATATCTGCCATGCATATCTCTAGAGTATCTTCTATGTATCTGCCATGCATATCTCTAGAGTATCATCTATGTATCTGCCATGCATATCTCTAGAGTATCTTCTATATATCTGCCATGCATATCTCTAGAGTATCTTCTATATATCTGCCATGCATATCTCTAGAGTATCTTCTATGTATCTGCCATGTGTATCTCTAGAGTATCTTCTATATATCTGCCATGTGTATCTCTAGAGTATCTTCTATATATCTGCCATGTGTATCTCTAGAGTATCTTCTATATATCTGCCATGCATATCTCTAGAGTATCTTCTATATATCTGCCATGCATATCTCTAGAGTATCTTCTATATATCTGCCATGCATATCTCTAGAGTATCTTCTATGTATCTGCCATGCATATCTCTAGAGTATCATCTATGTATCTGCCATGCATATCTCTAGAGTATCTTCTATATATCTGCCATGCATATCTCTAGAGTATCTTCTATATATCTGCCATGCATATCTCTAGAGTATCTTCTATGTATCTGCCATGTGTATCTCTAGAGTATCTTCTATATATCTGCCATGTGTATCTCTAGAGTATCTTCTATGTATCTGCCATGCATATCTCTAGAGTATCTTCTATATATCTGCCATGCATATCTCTAGAGTATCTTCTATGTATCTGCCATGCATATCTCTAGAGTATCTTCTATGTATCTGCCATGTGTATCTCTAGAGTATCTTCTATATATCTGCCATGCATATCTCTATAGTATCTTCTATATATCTGCCATGTGTATCTCTAGAGTATCTTCTATATATCTGCCATGCATATCTCTAGAGTATCTTCTATATATCTGCCATGTGTATCTCTAGAGTATCTTCTATATATCTGCCATGTGTATCTCTAGAGTATCTTCTATATATCTGCCATGCATATCTCTAGAGTATCTTCTATATATCTGCCATGTGTATCTCTAGAGTATCTTCTATATATCTGTCATGCATATCTCTAGAGTATCTTCTATGTATCTGCCATGCATATCTCTAGAGTATCTTCTATGTATCTGCCATGTGTATCTCTAGAGTATCTTCTATATATCTGCCATGCATATCTCTAGAGTATCTTCTATATATCTGCCATGTGTATCTCTAGAGTATCTTCTATATATCTGCCATGTGTATCTCTAGAGTATCTTCTATGTATCTGCCATGTGTATCTCTAGAGTATCTTCTATATATCTGCCATGCATATCTCTAGAGTATCTTCTATGTATCTGCCATGCATATCTCTAGAGTATCTTCTATATATCTGCCATGCATATCTCTAGAGTATCTTCTATATATCTGCCATGCATATCTCTAGAGTATCTTCTATATATCTGCCATGCATATCTCTAGAGTATCTTCTATGTATCTGCCATGCATATCTCTAGAGTATCTTCTATGTATCTGCCATGTGTATCTCTAGAGTATCTTCTATATATCTGCCATGTGTATCTCTAGAGTATCTTCTATGTATCTGCCATGTGTATCTCTAGAGTATCTTCTATGTTTCTACCATGTGTATCTCTAGAGTATCTTCTATGTATCTGCCATGCATATCTCTAGAGTATCTTCTATGTATCTGCCATGCATATCTCTAGAGTATCTTCTATGTTTCTGCCATGTGTATCTCTAGAGTATCTTCTATATATCTGCCATGCATATCTCTAGAGTATCTTCTATATATCTGCCATGCATATCTCTAGAGTATCTTCTATATATCTGCCATGCATATCTCTAGAGTATCTTCTATATATCTGCCATGTGTATCTCTAGAGTATCTTCTATGTATCTGCCATGCATATCTCTAGAGTATCTTCTATGTATCTGCCATGCATATCTCTAGAGTATCTTCTATATATCTGCCATGCATATCTCTAGAGTATCTTCTATGTATCTTCCATGTATATCTCTAGAGTATCTTCTATATATCTACCATGCATATCTCTAGAGTATCTTCTATATATCTGCCATGCATATCTCTAGAGTATCTTCTATATATCTACCATGCATATCTCTAGAGTATCTTCTATATATCTGCCATGCATATCTCTAGAGTATCTTCTATATATCTGCCATGCATATCTCTAGAGTATCTTCTATATATCTGCCATGCATATCTCTAGAGTATCTTCTATATATCTGCCATGCATATCTCTAGAGTATCTTCTATATATCTGCCATGTGTATCTCTAGAGTATCTTCTATGTATCTGCCATGCATATCTCTAGAGTATCTTCTATGTATCTGCCATGCATATCTCTAGAGTATCTTCTATATATCTGTCATGCATATCTCTAGAGTATCTTCTATATATCTGCCATGCATATCTCTAGAGTATCTTCTATGTATCTGCCATGCATATCTCTAGAGTATCTTCTATGTATCTGCCATGCATATCTCTAGAGTATCTTCTATATATCTGCCATGCATATCTCTAGAGTATCTTCTATATATCTGCCATGCATATCTCTAGAGTATCTTCTATATATCTGTCATGCATATCTCTAGAGTATCTTCTATATATCTGCCATGCATATCTCTAGAGTATCTTCTATGTTTCTACCATGTGTATCCCTAGAGTATCTTCTATGTATCTGCCATGCGTATCTCTAGAGTATCTTCTATGTATCTGCCATGCATATCTCTATAGTATCTTCTATGTATCTGCCATGCATATCTCTAGAGTATCTTCTATGTATCTGCCATGTGTATCCCTAGAGTATCTTCTATGTATCTGCCATGAGAATCTCTAGAGTATCTTCTATGTATCTGCCATGCATATCTGTATAGTATCTTCTATGTATCTTCCATGTATATCTCTAAAGTATCTTCTATGTATCTCAGTTCCAGTCCTCGCTCAGAGACCACCAAGTGGTTAGGGTCTAATTTTCCATGTAGTGTGATGTCCACCAGAAGCATTTCCTTGCATGTTTCATGTGGGGCGTTTGCAAGGCATGCTGGGTAAGAACAAAAGGTGGCAAAGCATTGCTGCCAGCTCTCTATCCCTCCGTCCTGTAAGATATTGTATCCTGAGTGCTGCTCCGGAGTTTAGTTTAATGTTTCGCAGGTGGACTAGTAAAGTATGAAAAAGTAGCACTCCGGATGAATACAGATGAACTCAATTAATCTCCTCTCTCGCCTCTAATTACCTGTTTTATTTTCGTTTAAATGGGATTCCAGACTCCCTCTTTCTCATTTGCCAAGCGATTGGAAAAGATTTATCAGGATACTTGTGTAATTTTTGGTAATACCTTGTAATTATCAATTAATTAATACAAATGACTAATGTGTTTCTTTTTTAAATTCCTTAAATGCAGGAGGAAGGTGATTTAGCACAATTTATTAGGGGAATTGTTCAGAATACAGGACTCTAATGTCTCATCTTAAAGGCGTCTGACCAGGTTTAGTACTTGTCGAAAAATAGATGTATTTTTTGGGGAAAGGATCGCAGTCCACAAGTATCAAAGCAACGAAAAAGTTATCCGATTTATTCATTTACATTGTGTTAAAAGGTCAGTAAATGATCTCCGTTAAACGGGTACATGTAAAAAAAAAACCTTAGATATAGATTTGAAAGTTATGATTTGACTATTTCAATTTTAAAGACAACTGTCCTATTCTGTTTAATTGAAAGAATTCATCAAGAGTAGACATTCGAAATAAAAAATGCTTTAATGAAAGAATACAAATAAAGTATCTTATTAAGCCCTCTTTGCTCTGTATAACTCTATCAGGGGGCAGACATGTTGTGTAGAATCTTTGCTCTGTATAGCGCTATCAGGGGCGGACATGTTGTTTAGAATCTTTGCTCTGCATAGCTCTATCAGGGGCGGACATGTTGTTTAGAATCTTTTATCTGTATAGCTCTATCAAGGGCGTACATGTTGTTTAGAATCTTTGCTCTGTATACCTCTATCAGGGGCGGACATGCTATTTAGAATTTTTGCTCTGCATAGCTCTATCAAGGGTGGACATGTTGTTTAGAATCTTTTATCTGTATAGCTCTATCAAGGGCGGACATGTTGTTTAGAATCTTTGCTCTGTATAGCTCTATCAGGGGCGGACATGTTGTTTAGAATCTTTGCTCTGTGTAGCTCTATCAGGGGCGGACATGTTGTTTAGAATCTTTGCTCTATATAGCTCTATCAGGGGTGGACATGTTTTTTAGAATCTTTGCTCTGTATAGCTCTATCAGGGGCGGACATGTTGTTTAGAATCTTTGCTCTGTATAGCTCTATCAGGGGCGGACATGTTGTTTAGAATATTTGCTCTGTATAGCTCTATGAGGGGGCAGACATGCTGTTTAGAATCTTCGCTCTGTATAGCTCTATCAGGGGCGGACATGTTGTTTAGAATCTTTGCTCTGTATAGCTCGACCAGGGGGCGGACATGTTGTTTAAAATCTTCGCTCTGAATAGCTCTATCAGGGGTGGACATGTTGTTTAGAGTCTTTGCTCTGTATAGCTCTAGTTGTTTAGAATCTTTGCTCTGTATAGCTCTAGTTGTTTAGAATCTTTGCTCTGTATAGCTCTAGTTGGTTAGAATCTTTGCTCTGTATAGCTCTAGTTGTTTAGAATCTTTGCTCTGTATAGCTCTAGTTGGTTAGAATCTTTGCTCTGTATAGCTCTAGTTGTTTAGAATCTTTGCTCTGTATAGCTCTAGTTGGTTAGAATCTTTGCTCTGTATAGCTCTAGTTGTTTAGAATCTTTGCTCTGTATAGCTCTAGTTGTTTAGAATCTTTGCTCTGTATAGCTCTAGTTGTTTAGAATCTTTGCTCTGTATAGCTCTAGTTGTTTAGAATCTTTGCTCTGTATAGCTCTAGTTGTTTAGAATCTTTGCTCTGTATAGCTCTAGTTGTTTAGAATCTTTGCTCTGTATAGCTCTAGTTGTTTAGAATCTTTGCTCTGTATAGCTCTAGTTGTTTAGAATCTTTGCTCTGTATAGCTCTAGTTGTTTAGAATCTTTGCTCTGTATAGCTCTAGTTGTTTAGAATCTTTGCTCTGTATAGCTCTAGTTATTTAGAATCTTTGCTCTGTATAGCTCTATCAGGGGGCGGACATGTTGTTTAGAATCTTTGCTCTGTATAGCTCTATCAGTGGGCAGACATGATGTTTAGAAGCTTTGCTCTGTATAGCTCTATCAGGGGCGGACACGTTGTTTAGAATCTTTGCTCTGTATAGCTCTATCAGGGGAGGACATGTTGTTTAGAATCTTTGCTCTGTATAGCTCTATCAGGGGCGGACATGTTGTTTAGAATCTTGCTCTGTATAGCTCTATCAGTGGAGGGCATGTTGTTTACATCACATCTAAACTAGTTTTGATCTGTTTATTTCTGTAATTTATCTATCTTATCTTCTGGCTGTGAACTCTTTCTATTTTTTCTTTTTTTTTTCTATATCTTATTTTTTTTCTATTTTTTATTTGTTTCTATCTTTTCTTTCTTTCTTACTGTATCGTATCCCTCGTTATCTCTCCCTCCTCCGTTTCACCTCCCCTCGTTCTCCTCCTTATTCTCTCCTTTATCTGTCTATTCACATACACATCACTCTCTCTTCTTCTTTCGTTTTCCCCGACTTGATCTTTTTGGATTTCAGCAGTTTTTCTTCTATGTGGCCCGAGGCTCCTCAGCCTCCAGAACTTACTTTCTTCCTGACCCCATCTTATTTCGCTGCCAGAATGAAAGCCAGAGGTCTCCGAACATCTCCCACTTTATCCATTGTCATGTTACATTTGCAGCTCAGGGACTCCGGGAGTGACACTGTCTGTTTGAACATACCGCAGATCAGCCATGACACACTGTGTATTAGGAGCTGGGCAGCAAGCTAGTAAACAGGCACAATCTTAACCCTTCCAGCCCCAGAAGAGAGACTCAAACACTGCAAATGCCCCTGAAGTTGTCAATTCAGTCCCGCGCTGAGATTTAGATAGTTAGCTCCTCTGCGTCACTTCTGTTCCGGGACATCTATAATAATAACACGAGGAGGGGTTATGTGACATCATGCGACATTCGTTAAGCCTACTCCTTAGCTGTAACCCTAACCCCCCTGGTCTAATAGTGTTAGAGGTGTGAGCTATCTTGTGACAAGGGGTCACTAATATGCATTTTCTCTGAGATGTCTAATCAGTGAATCAGAAGATCTGGGTTCCCCCCAGAGGAAATGTCAGAACACCGGGACAGGGCTGAGAATGACGGGAGAGGCCTGAGATAGACGTGACTGTCTGTAAAACTCAGGACTGTTGGCAGCTATGCAAATACTTTTAACTAGGATTTTTGTACAGTGCTGCGGAATTTGATGGGGCTTTATAAGTAAATAATGATTGCACACGCAGCCTGTCAGTGAGAAGCATTCAGTACGCTTGCCAGTAGTGGTTAATTGTAAAGTAGGTGCTGGCAGCGAGAGAACCAAATAGTGGCACGTGGACCGATGTATAACACTGGAATAACATAGGAATTGCAAGAAATTTATTTTCCATTAATTTATACTCTATATTCACAGTATAGGTGACAGATCCCCCTCCATGTTTGAGGATTTACTAATAGAGTTGAGCGGACACCTGGATGTTCGGGTTCGGCAGGTTCGGACGAACTTCGGAAAAATGTCCGGGTCCGTGCTCGAACTTGACCCCGAACTTGACCCCGAACCCGAACCCCATTGAAGTCAATGGGGACCCGAACTTTTGGCCACTAAAATGTCTCTAAAAAAGTCCTGGAAAGGGCTAGAGGGCTGCAAAATGAAGTAAAATGTGGATAAGAGTAGGACAAGTGCCCTGCAATCAAATATGGATAGGGAAATAACTTGAAATAACATAAAATACATACAAATTACAAATACAGCTGAGCCATAAAATAGCACTAGATGGAATCTTTGATTTTAGCTTTGGAAGAACATAAATCTAAATCTAAAGCATGGCTGCCAGGAGGATCAACAGAATTATCCATTCGAGAGAGGGTTGGAGTGCAGGGTATTCTCTTTCAGTTTATACTAAGTGACCCATAGGTTGAGGAGGCGGTGACCTGTTCTATTTGACTCTCAGATATGAAGTGCAACGCAAGACACAAATGTACTATTTAGCACCCAAAACTATTAGAATTTTTCAAAGTGCGCTGTAAGCACAGTATTGGACGGTTCTATTTGACTCTCAGATATGAAGTGCAGGACGCAAATGTAATATTTAACACCAACAAATTGCAGTATTTAAAAATGCCTAGATGTTGCCCACTGAGCTAACAGAACAGGATTAAAGTCATGTGCCTGGCACACATGCAGTTGCAAGTTCACTGCAATCTCTTGGCACTGGGCTCAGGGCAGGGTACAAATATGTAGTATAGCACCCACTAAAATAATCACTGTAATTTGAATAATCGCTGTAGTTTGAATAATCGCTGTAGTTTGAATAATCGCTGTAGTTTGCAGATTCAACACCAGAATTCTTTCCTAATCTGTCCCTCACAGCAGCAGCATCCTCTCCCTACACTAAGAAGAGCTCATGTGATGTGCGTGTACATGACTCCAGCTTATATATAGAGTCTGAAGTCAGCCCCCCTCTCATGGAACACGTTCCTCTCCTGCGCTCAGTACTGTATGAAGTCAGCCTCCCTCTCATGGAACACGCGCCTCTCCTGCGCTCAGTACTGTGTGAAGTCAGCCCCCCTCTCATGGAACACGCGCCTCTCCTGCACTCAGTACTGTATGAAGTCAGCCCCCCTCTCATGGAACACGCGCCTCTCCTGCACTCAGTACTGTCTGAAGTCAGCCCCCCTCTCATGGAACACGTTCCTCTCCTGCGCTCAGTACTGTATGAAGTCAGCCCCCCTCTCATGGAACACGCGCCTCTCCTGCTCTCAGTACTGTGTGAAGTCAGCCCCCCTCTCATGGAACACGCGCCTCTCCTGCGCTCAGTACTGTATGAAGTCAGCCCCCCTCTCATGGAACACGCACCTCTCCTGCGCTCAGTACTGTATGAAGTCAGCCTCCCTCTCATGGAACACGCGCCTCTCCTGCGCTCAGTACTGTCTGAAGTCAGCCCCCCTCTCATGGAACACGTTCCTCTCCTGCGCTCAGTACTGTATGAAGTCAGCCCCCCTCTCATGGAACACGCGCCTCTCCTGCGCTCAGTACTGTCTGAAGTCAGCCCCCCTCTCATGGAACACGCGCCTCTCCTGCGCTCAGTACTGTATGAAGTCAGCCCCCCTCTCATGGAACACGCGCCTCTCCTGCGCTCAGTACTGTATGAAGTCAGCCCCCCTCTCATGGAACACGTTCCTCTCCTGCGCTCAGTACTGTATGAAGTCAGCCCCCCTCTCATGGAACACGCGCCCCCCTCTCATGGAACACGCGCCTCTCCTGCGCTCAGTACTGTCTGAAGTCAGCCCCCCTCTCATGGAACACGCGCCTCTCCTGCACTCAGTACTGTATGAAGTCAGCCCCCCTCTCATGGAACACGCGCCTCTCCTGCTCTCAGTACTGTATGAAGTCAGCCCCCCTCTCATGGAACACGCGCCTCTCCTGCTCTCAGTACTGTATGAAGTCAGCCCCCCTCTCATGGAACACGCGCCTCTCCTGCTCTCAGTACTGTATGAAGTCAGCCCCCCTCTCATGGAACACGCGCCTCTCCTGCGCTCAGTACTGTATGAAGTCAGCCCCCCTCTCATGGAACACGCGCCTCTCCTGCGCTCAGTACTGTATGAAGTCAGCCCCCCTCTCATGGAACACGCACCTCTCCTGCGCTCAGTACTGTATGAAGTCAGCCCCCCTCTCATGGAACACGCGCCTCTCCTGCGCTCAGTACTGTATGAAGTCAGCCCCCCTCTCATGGAACACGCGCCTCTCCTGCGCTCAGTACTGTATGAAGTCAGCCCCCCTCTCATGGAACACGTTCCTCTCCTGCGCTCAGTACTGTATGAAGTCAGCCCCCCTCTCATGGAACACGCGCCTCTCCTGCACTCAGTACTGTATGAAGTCAGCCCCCCTCTCATGGAACACGCGCCTCTCCTGCGCTCAGTACTGTATGAAGTCAGCCCCCCTCTCATGGAACACGCGCCTCTCCTGCGCTCAGTACTGTATGAAGTCAGCCCCCCTCTCATGGAACACGCGCCTCTCCTGCACTCAGTACTGTATGAAGTCAGCCCCCCTCTCATGGAACACGCGCCTCTCCTGCGCTCAGTACTGTCTGAAGTCAGCCCCCCTCTCATGGAACACGCACCTCTCCTGCGCTCAGTACTGTATGAAGTCAGCCCCCCTCTCATGGAACACGCGCCTCTCCTGCGCTCAGTACGGTGTGAAGTCAGCCCCCCTCTCATGGAACATGCGCCCCCCTCTCATGGAACACGCGCCTCTCCTGCGATCAGTACTGTATGAAGTCAGCCCCCCTCTCATGGAACACGCGCCTCTCCTGCGCTCAGTACTGTATGAAGTCAGCCTCCCTCTCATGGAACACGCGCCTCTCCTGCGCTCAGTACTGTGTGAAGTCAGCCCCCCTCTCATGGAACACGCGCCTCTCCTGCGCTCAGTACGGTGTGAAGTCAGCCCCCCTCTCATGGAACACGCGCCTCTCCTGCACTCAGTACTGTATGAAGTCAGCCCCCCTCTCATGGAACACGCGCCTCTCCTGCTCTCAGTACTGTATGAAGTCAGCCCCCCTCTCATGGAACACGCGCCTCTCCTGCACTCAGTACTGTATGAAGTCAGCCCCCCTCTCATGGAACACGCGCCTCTCCTGCGCTCGGTACTGTATGAAGTCAGCCTCCCTCTCATGGAACACGCGCCCCCCTCTCATGGAACACGCGCCTCCCTCTCATGGAACACGCGCCTCTCCTGCACTCAGTACTGTATGAAGTCAGCCCCCCTCTCATGGAACACGCGCCTCTCCTGCACTCAGTACTGTATGAAGTCAGCCCCCCTCTCATGGAACACGCGGCTCTCCTGCGCTCAGTACTGTCTGAAGTCAGCCCCCCTCTCATGGAACACGCGCCTCTCCTGCGCTCAGTACTGTATGAAGTCAGCCCCCCTCTCATGGAACACGCGCCCCCTCTCATGGAACACGCGCCTATCCTGCACTCAGTACTGTGTGAAGTCAGCCCCCCTCTCATGGAACACGCGCCTCTCCTGCGCTCAGTACTGTATGAAGTCAGCCTCCCTCTCATGGAACACGCGCCTCTCCTGCGCTCAGTACTGTATGAAGTCAGCCCCAATCTCATGGAACACGCGCCTCTCCTGCGCTCAGTACTGTATGAAGTCAGCCCCCCTCTCATGGAACACGCGCCCCCCTCTCATGGAACACGCGCCTATCCTGCACTCAGTACTGTATGAAGTCAGCCCCCCTCTCATGGAACACGCGCCTCTCCTGCACTCAGTACTGTATGAAGTCAGCCCCCCTCTCATGGAACACGCGCCTCTCCTGCGCTCAGTACGGTGTGAAGTCAGCCCCCCTCTCATGGAACACGCGCCTCTCCTGCACTCAGTACTGTATGAAGTCAGCCCCCCTCTCATGGAACACGCGCCTCTCCTGCGCTCAGTACTGTATGAAGTCAGCCCCCCTCTCATGGAACACGTTCCTCTCCTGCGCTCAGTATTGTCTGAAGTCAGCCTCCCTCTCATGGAACACGTTCCTCTCCTGCGCTCCGTACTGTCTGAAGTCAGCCCCCCTCTCATGGAACACGCGCCCCCCTCTCATGGAACACGCGCCTATCCTGCACTCAGTACTGTCTGAAGTCAGCCTCCCTCTCATGGAACACGTTCCTCTCCTGCGCTCCGTACTGTATGAAGTCAGCCCCCCTCTCATGGAACACGCGCCCCCCACTCATGGAACACGCGCCTCTTCTGCTCTCAGTACTGTGTGAAGTCAGCCCCCCTCTCATGGAACACGCGCCTCTCCTGCGCTCAGTACTGTATGAAGTCAGCCTCCCTCTCATGGAACACGTTCCTCTCCTGCGCTCAGTACTGTATGAAGTCAGCCCCCCTCTCATGGAACACGCGCCTCTCCTGCGCTCAGTACTGTCTGAAGTCAGCCCCCCTCTCATGGAACACGCGCCTCTCCTGCGCTCAGTACTGTATGAAGTCAGCCCCCCTCTCATGGAACACGTTCCTCTCCTGCGCTCAGTACTGTATGAAGTCAGCCCCCCTCTCATGGAACACGCGCCTCTCCTGCGCTCAGTACTGTATGAAGTCAGCCCCCCTCTCATGGAACACGCGCCTCTCCTGCGCTCAGTACTGTATGAAGTCAGCCCCCCTCTCATGGAACACGCGCCTCTCCTGCACTCAGTACTGTATGAAGTCAGCCCCCCTCTCATGGAACACGCGCCTCTCCTGCTCTCAGTACTGTATGAAGTCAGCCCCCCTCTCATGGAACACGCGCCTCTCCTGCGCTCAGTACTGTATGAAGTCAGCCCCGCTCTCATGGAACACGCGCCTCTCCTGCGCTCAGTACTGTATGAAGTCAGCCCCCCTCTCATGGAACACGCGCCTCTCCTGCGCTCAGTACTGTATGAAGTCAGCCCCCCTCTCATGGAACACGCGCCTCTCCTGCGCTCAGTACTGTATGAAGTCAGCCCCCCTCTCATGGAACACGCGCCTCTCCTGCGCTCAGTACTGTATGAAGTCAGCCCCCCTCTCATGGAACACGCGCCTCTCCTGCTCTCAGTACTGTATGAAGTCAGCCCCCCTCTCATGGAACACGCGCCTCTCCTGCACTCAGTACTGTATGAAGTCAGCCCCCCTCTCATGGAACACGCGCCTCTCCTGCGCTCAGTACTGTATGAAGTCAGCCCCCCTCTCATGGAACACGCGCCTCTCCTGCTCTCAGTACTGTATGAAGTCAGCCCCCCTCTCATGGAACACGCGCCTCTCCTGCACTCAGTACTGTATGAAGTCAGCCCCCCTCTCATGGAACACGCGCCCCCCTCTCATGGAACACGCGCCTCCCTCTCGTGGAACACGCGCCTCCCTCTCGTGGAACACGCGCCTCCCTCTCGTGGAACACGCGCCTCCCTCTCGTGGAACACGCGCCTCCCTCTCGTGGAACACGCGCCTCCCTCTCGTGGTACACGCGCCTCCCTCTCGTGAACACGCGCCTCCCTCTCGTGGAACACGCGCCTCCCTCTCGTGGAACACGCGCCTCCCTCTCGTGGAACACGCGCCTCCCTCTCGTGGAACACGCGCCTCCCTCTCGTGGAACACGCGCCTCCCTCTCGTGGAACACGCGCCTCCCTCTCGTGAACACGCGCCTCCCTCTCGTGGAACAAGCGCCTCCCTCTCGTGGAACACGCGCCTCCCTCTCGTGGAACACGCGCCTCCCTCTCGTGGAACACGCGCCTCCCTCTCGTGGTACACGCGCCTCCCTCTCTTGAACACGCGCCTCCCTCTCGTGAACACGCGCCTCCCTCTCGTGGAACACGCACCTCTCCTGTTTGAGTGGAGGGTTTGGAGATTGATACCTTTTTCATGCCGCAGGGCAGGTTCGAGCCTCTTGTTAAAGCAACATGTAATCTTCGTGCTCTGCAGAGACTTGGCTGACAATCGAGCACATTACTAAACTCTCACAATTACAGACGCCATCGGCGGGAATGAAAGTCTGGATTCTGCTGCACGAAAACAGATGCCGGAGGAAACCAGGAGATACAATCACCGCCCACCCGCCCCCCCCCCCCCCCCCCCAGGCATTCTTCTAATAACCTAGTCTTCATCAAAGGAAACCGAGACCAGCTAGGTGCAGGCATATCTAATCAAATTCAGAATAACTGTTCTAAACTAAGGCCCCTTTTTCATGCCTACAGCCCCGAATTTGCTGGCACAGTCCTGTTTTTTCTTTTCCTGCGCGGTCCTGTCCCTTTGAATTTCGTGCTGTCTTTGCATTCACATTGTCTGTGTATTTGGTTGTGCTTTCATTTGTCTCACAGACACCGGGGGAGCTCGAGGGTCTGGCTGCCACTCCTCATAAAGCTGTGCTTGTGCCGTAACCAGTCTCCGGGGCCCCACGCGCCAGACAAGTCCCGCTGAGCTCTACCTCTGTCCCAAGTAGCGGGTATTTCAGAGTTACGCAGACCCCCACAGCAGAGGGGCTGGTTAGTGGAACAGAGGGGAAGCAGTTCAACCCTTTACTGCCTGAGCGGAGCAACGTATTGCAATGTGTTCAAGCACAAGAAAGTGTTCACAGGAAATAAACAGTGCTCTTTCCTAAACCCACAGCCCCCTACAGAGACCAATAACCCAAGTAGGACCCAAGGCGTGAGCATTTTAGATGTTGCTCTGACAGCCAATCAGAGTGGAGGCTTTCCATGTTCCTCTGATCGGGGTCTGCAGGGGTCTCTCTCTGGGAGTGCAGAGAGATCCTCGTTTTACATGGGATCAGCAGCGGGGACCTGGTTAGGGACCTCTCTGCCGATCCCATGTAACAGTGAGGGTCTCGGTCTGCAGAGAGAGACCCACCAGCCTGGCCTGCCTGTTTTCTATGCCCTTGTCAGTGCATTTCCCTTCATTAGGGCCCTTAGGTCTATCTTCACGATAGAAGGAATTGCAGGGAGTTGACAAGGGAATAGTAAAAATGCCGACCAATATAGCAGAGTTTGAAGTTTAGCAAAATGTGAGAATGTTTTCAACTCGTCTACTTTGGCCTTACGTTTGATTTTCGCTTGTCAATTCCCTGCTATCATGATTTATGTCCTTTGTTTCCAGCTCGTGGATAGTTTCCCAGTTCATACAGGAATAATACAAAGGATATCTGGCTTTCTTTCCCTGCCGTCGTATTCCTCCTTCACTATTGCCATTAGCTTTAGTACTTTCCCTGTTTCCTCCTCCTCCTCGTCCTCGTCCAACCGGCATGGCTGCTGTCAATCCAGAGCAGGTAATTGCGGACATTGTTAATCCTCTGATGTTCTGTTGATGTCAATATCAGAGCCGTTTCTGGAGTAAATGAGAAATAGTTTGACAAGTCTACAGATGTCAGGCGTCACTGTCTGAGGCACCTGCCAGGATATTTAATAAACAGACTTTAAAGAGCCTTGGAAAAATCCCCCAGCCGTGATGTAGAAAGTGACGGGGTAATATTCATGCTGGGATCTGAATCCCCTTTAGATCAAGTGGGCGTCTGCCGAAAAATACGGGGCTGAATATATGCATCTGCTTGGCTGGATTATTAGACACAAGGCACGGTTTTTTTGGGTTGTTGAACACCTAGGATGCTCCATCAGCCATACTGCTGACTGAGCATGAAGGGTACTGCCAAAAAAGATAAAGCTGTGGTTCCCATGGTGCTGAGCCAGCAGTGTGGCTGAGCATCATAGGATTTGTACTCCTGTGAAATGTAGCAGTGTACATGGCAGATTAAACGTCTGTCCTATAGTATAGAGGAAACAGGACTGGTGCTTTGGAGGAGCAACATTCAACAGGGTTTATTATCAGGCAGAAGTAGCATTCTGCCTGCAAAAAAATGAGTTTGTTGTTTGAAAATAGAAGATTACTTCCATGACATGTATATGTTTCCACTCTATATCTAAGCTAAGACAGCCAAGACTGTGTGAATCAATATATATATATATCAAGACCAAGGGTTTCTGGAAGAAAGAGAGAAGAAGCTGGATTTTATTTAAATCTCGGGGAACATGTGGCTCCGGTCATGTATTTCTGACAGCCTTGGTTCCTCTGTCTTGGAGCCAAATTGGAAGAGGAGAAGTTTAAAAGTGGAAGTGAGAAATTGGGTTAAATTGAAACAAACAAACAAAAAAAAAGAGTGAGAAGAACTGAATTCACAGCTACCGGTTCATGTGTACTATACGTGTGTGTCCATATGTGGCATGCACTCATAAATGACTGTCCAGAACACTGCATGTAAGTGCTACTTCACGTGTGCTGTTACACTAACATGCCCGTCTACAGCTGCACCCCGTGACAGTGAATATGCCCCCCAACAGGAAACTACGACCAAGGGTCCAGGGGAGGGCTGGCAAGGGAGTCAATTGCACCACTCTTCATTTTCACTTGTTTGTCTAGCAATATCTGTACTTTATCTGTCAGCAGATCTGTCCTGCCTCTCTCTGGGTGGGTGGGGGGTGATGAAGTTACACCGTGGGTCACTATGTTGTTTTTTGTCCCCCTGGCCTAAAGTTGCCAGCCCTCCCCTGCAAAAGTCCAAAGCATTCAAAGAAAATCCAAAACGTAAGGAAAAAGACTTATATGCCTGTGAGTAAGACATCGGGAAGAAAGTGTCCAACACGCAACGTGTTTCGCACTTCTTATACTAATTGGTATTGTTTGCTGTCATCTCATCTCGTCATAATTTGAGCCAAATTCAGAGGAAGTAAAGTCATCTCCAGGATCCCTTCAACTTGCTAAAAGTCTCTGAAGTGCTGCAATTACCTTGGGAGTCTGTGAGTGTCTGTGAGAGTCTGTGAGAGTCTGTGAGAGTCTGTGAGAGTCTGTGAGAGTCTGTGAGTGTCTGTGAGAGTCTGTGAGAGTCTGTGAGAGTCTGTGAGAGTCTGTGAGAGTCTGTGAGAGTCTGTGAGGGTCTGTGAGAGTCTGTGAGAGTCTCTGTGGGTCTGTGAGGGTCTGTGAGAGTCTGTGAGGGTCTGTGAGAGTCTGTGAGAGTCTCTGTGGGTCTGTGAGAGTCTGTGAGAGTCTGTGAGAGTCTGTGAGAGTCTGTGAGGGTCTGTGAGAGTCTGTGAGAGTCTCTGTGGGTCTGTGAGAGTCTGTGAGAGTCTGTGAGAGTCTGTGAGAGTCTGTGAGAGTCTGTGAGGGTCTGTGAGGGTCTGTGAGAGTCTGTGAGAGTCTCTGTATGTCTGTGAGTGTCTGTGAGAGTCTGTGAGAGTCTGTGAGAGTCTGTGAGAGTCTGTGAGAGTCTGTGAGAGTCTCTGTGGGTCTGTGAGGGTCTGTGAGAGTCTGTGAGAGTCTGTGAGTGTCTGTGAGTGTCTGTGAGAGTCTGTGAGAGTCTGTGAGTGTCTGTGAGAGTCTCTGTGGGTCTGTGAGAGTCTGTGAGAGTCTGTGAGAGTCTGTGAGAGTCTGTGAGAGTCTGTGAGAGTCTGTGAGAGTCTGTGAGAGTCTGTGAGAGTCTGTGAGAGTCTCTGTGGGTCTGTGAGGGTCTGTGAGAGTCTGTGAGAGTCTGTGAGTGTCTGTGAGTGTCTGTGAGAGTCTGTGAGAGTCTGTGAGAGTCTGTGAGTGTCTGTGAGAGTCTCTGTGGGTCTGTGAGAGTCTGTGAGAGTCTGTGAGAGTCTGTGAGAGTCTGTGAGAGTCTGTGAGAGTCTGTGAGGGTCTGTGAGGGTCTGTGAGAGTCTGTGAGAGTCTGTGAGAGTCTCTGTGGGTCTGTGAGAGTCTGTGAGACACAAAGTGCACTTTGTTCTTCTGTTTTGCTATTAAGACTTTGGATGTAAACCTTTTCCTGT
Organism: Pelodytes ibericus; assembly: GCA_036172795.1. Taxonomy (NCBI): domain Eukaryota; kingdom Metazoa; phylum Chordata; class Amphibia; order Anura; family Pelodytidae; genus Pelodytes; species Pelodytes ibericus. The sequence continues at coordinate 7,562,047 of CM069859.1, forward strand.
ACATGTCTGTGCCAGAGCCTGTGTAAACCCTGGATCCTGCTGCTCATGCGCAGTAACTAATGTGTAATTTGCATATCAAGCCACACGATGATGTCATAAACAGGATACACCACCGACACATTTAAAGCATACATTTTTTTTATTCTCTACATTCATAGTAAAAAGCAATGTTTAGGTTACAGAGTCCCATTTAATATACAACACAGCACTGCCTGTACGTAGGCAGTATACGGGGCTTATGTACAAAGAATTATTATGGGGGAAGTTTTAATGTGGGTGTGTGTAATTACCAATCCACCAGCTTCAAAAATTCTAGATGCTTTCTTTTATTATTATCATTTTTGGGGGTGATATTCACTATAATTACGATTCATTTTGGATTATCACCAGGCATAGCTTGTTGATCCAGGAAGAAAAATACATTTAAAAAAAGGAGTTTTTTTTTACCCCTTTCTTTTGCCTCTATATAATTTTGTTGTCATATCTCGTGTATTTTACCTGCCCCAGGCTCTCACAGCTCTGCACACACAGGCACGCCATCAGGGTAATTACTAACTGGCATTAGAAAGCCGGAGGAGAAAGTCTTTAATGCAATCCAGCTCGCTGCCGCTTCGAGCAACGAAGGGTTAATCTACAGTCAACAAGTCACATTCATCCTGACAACAGCACAAAACACCGCGGCTCCTTTCTCATAATTATCAGCCGCTGTCAGGAGGGGCCCCCTTTGTGACAAGGACCTCATTACAGATCGACTCTGTTTCCCGGGCGCTACACCAGTCTGTCGGTAGAACAATAAACAGCAGATCTCATTAGGCAGCGCTGGAGATGGGACGGACCCCTTTCTCTTTAAAAGTAGAAGCACGTCCCAGCGCCAAACACAATGCAGATTAACGGCACAAGGGGAGCGACGGATATCAAAGCACATGCCACATCCAGATATAGCTCACGGCTGCCTTATCAACACGGATAATAACCCTTTGGTTAAAGGCAATCCTCAGTATCGATGCACCAGATATTCCAGAATGTCATCGTAGTGCTGTTTGGGGTAGAAGGGGGTTTAGCAATGAGAAGGCAATGGCAAGCGTTAAGGCCGAAGTAGCCGCATTCCCCCATTCAGCTACAAGGGAAGGTTTCCAACTCCGCTTCTTTGGCCTTTAATTTAAACATTGTGAGAGTGTCTCAGTTTGTGTGAGATATGTAAATCATTTGTTTCAAGAGATTTAAAAATGGTAAAGATATTGAGTGTTAGGAGCCACCATAACTCGGACTACTGTGAAGCAGCGGTGGGCTAAGCATCATATATGATTATAAAATGCAACCAAATGTTATATAATACGACCAAATGTTATATAACGTGACCAAATCCTATATAATACAACCAAATGTTATATAATGCGACCAAATATTATATAACGCGACCAAATGTTATATAATGCGACCAAAGATTATATAATGAGACCAAATTTTATATAACGCGACCAAATGTTATATAACGCAACCAGGTGTTATACAATGCGAACAAATATTACATAACGTGACATAACGACCAAATGTTACATAATGTGACCAAATATTATATAAGGCGACCAGATCTTATATAACGCGACCAAGTCTTATATAATGCCACCAAATCTTATATAATGTGACAGAATGTGATATAATGCCACCAAATATTACATAACGTGACCAAATGTTATACAATGCGAACAAATATTATATAATGCCACCAAATCTTATGTAACGCGACCAAGTATTATATAACGCGACCAAGTCTTATATAATGCCACCAAATCTTATATAATGTGACAGAATGTTATATAATGCCACCAAATATTACATAACGTGACCAAATGTTATACAATGCGAACAAATATTATATAATGCCACCAAATCTTATGTAACGCGACCAAGTATTATATAACGCGACCAAGTCTTATATAATGCCACCAAATATTACATAACGTGACCAAATGTTATACAATGTGAACAAATATTATATAATGCCACCAAATCTTATGTAACGCGACCAAGTATTATATAATGCGAGCAAATCTTAGATAACGCGACCAAGTCTTATATAATGTGACCAAATATGATATAATATGACCAAATGTTATATAATGCGACCAAATATTATGTAATGCAACCAATTCTTATAAAATGCGACCAAATCTTATATAATGAGACCAAATATTATATAACGTGACCAAATGTTATATAACGCAACCAGAACAATGTGAACAAATATTACATAACATGACATAACGACCAAATGTTACATAATGCCACCAAATCTTATATAATGTGACCAAATCGTATCTAAAACTTTAAAATGTTATATAATGTGACCAAATAATACACAATATGACCAAATCTTATATAATGCGACCATATGTTATATAATGAGACCAAATATTACATAACGCGACCAAATGTTATATAACACAACCAAATGTTATATAATGCAACCAAATCTTATATAGCGTGACAAAATGTTATATAATGCGACCACATTTTATATAACACAACCAAGTCTTATATAATGCAACCAAATCTCATATAACCCGACCAAATGTTATAAACGCGACCAAATCTTATATAATGTGACCAAATATTATATAATGCAACCAAATATTATACAATGGGACCAAATATTATATGACGCGACCAAATGTTATATAATGCAACCAAATCTTAGATAACGCAACCAAATCTTATATAACGTGACCAAATGTTATATAATGAAACCAAATGTTATATAATTCAACCAAATCTTATATAGCTCGACAAATGTTATATAATGCGACCAAAGCTTATATAACACAACCAAATCTTATATAATGCGACCAAATCTTATATAATGGGACCAAATGTTATGTAACACGACCAAATATTATACAATGGGACCAAATATTACATCATGCAACCAAATATTATATGACGCGACCAAATGTTATATAATGCAACCAAATCTTAGATAACGCAACCAAATCTTATATAACGTGACCAAATGTTATATAATGAAACCAAATGTAATATAATGCAACCAAATCTTATATAGCTCGACAAATGTTATATAATGCGACCAAAGCTTATATAACACAACCAAATCTTATATAATGCGACCAAATCTTATATAATGCGACCAAATCTTATATAATGGGACCAAATGTTATGTAACAAGACCAAATATTATACAATGGGACCAAATAGTGTGCATATGTATGCTGATGATACGGTCATTTATACTTGCGGTACTCAACTATCGCAAGTGGAGTCCGTGCTACAGGATCAGTTTTCTAAAGTTGAAAATTGGATAGCTAACAACAAATTATTCCTCAATGCTGAAAAAACTGTGTCCATGTTGTTTGGGACAAATGCCAAACTACTTAAATTAAACAATCCTCAAGTAACCATCAAGACCAAAACCAGTTATAACCTGACCCAGGTAAATTCATATAAGTATCTTGGCATGTGGCTAGATCCAAACCTACCTTTTGGTCTTCATGTTGATAATCTTGTGTCAAAGCTATATCCTAGGATCGGCTTTCTGTATAGAAACAAATCTAACCTAGATTCCACGGTAAGGAAACGTATTGTGCAGCAAATGTTAATGCCGATCCTAGATTATGGAGATGTGTATGATTCTGTCTCGCAGACCCATCTCGGTAAACTCGACACTCTGTACAATACATTGTGTCGTTTTGCACTACAGTGTGATTATAACACGCATCACTGTAAAATGTTAAGAGTTAAATTGGCTGACGCTTGCCTCCAGGCGTACTCTCCACCTAGCTTGCTTAGTGCATAACCACTTCTCTGGAACGCTCCCCCCCTACCTGAGCGGCTTGCTCACTCTTACTCCCCCCCTACCTGAGCAGCATGCTCGCTCTTACTCCCTGCACATCCCACAATCTCAGATCCTGCACCAACCCTTCACTAGCGATTCCCCACTTCAAAAAGGAAGCAGGTAGAGGTGCGTTCTCTTTCAGAGCGCCTCATATGTGGAATCGCCTTCCTGTTTCTGCCAAATCATCATCTACTCTAAGATCCCTGAAAATAAGTATCTCCCAAATCCTCAAAACAGATTGTACCTGTTATTAGTTTACAAACTCCTTTGTATACTGTACATGTTGTTCCTTTTTGTATCAATAATGATTTACCCTGTATGTTCCCCTTCCAACTTGTTTAATATATGTATGTATGTATTTTTGAATCTACTGTTAAATGTGTAACTCTGTGTAACTCCATTCTGGACTGGATCCCCAGGACATACTTGAAAACGAGAGAAATCTCAATGTATTTTTCCTGGTAAAACACTTTCTAAATAAATAAATAAATAAAAATCATGCAACCAAATATTATATAATGTGACCAAATCTTATATAACGCGACCGAATGTTATATAATGCGACCAAATATTATATAATGAGACCAAATATTATATAACACAAGCAAATGTTATATAATGTGACCAAATGTTAAGTAACACGACCAAATCTTGTATAATGCGACTAAATGTTATATAATGTAACCAAAGATGATATAACGTGACCAAATGTTATATAATGCAACCCCATGTTATATAATGTGGCCAAATCTTATTTAACGCTACCACATGTTATATAATGCGACCAAATATTACATAATGCAACCAAATGTTATATAATGCAACCAATGTTATATAATGCGACCAGCTCTTGTATAATGTGACCAAATGTTATATAATGCGACCAGATCTTGTATAATGTGACCAAATGTTATATAATGCGACCAGATCTTGTATAATGTGACCAAATGTTATATAATGTGGCCAAATCTTATTTAACGCTACCACATGTTATATAATGCGACCAAATATTACATAATGCAACCAAATGTTATATAATGCAACCAATGTTATATAATGCGACCAGCTCTTGTATAATGTGACCAAATGTTATATAATGCGACCAGATCTTGTATAATGTGACCAAATGTTATATAATGCGACCAGATCTTGTATAATGTGACCAAATGTTATATAATGCGACCAGATCTTGTATAATGTGACCAAATGTTATATAATGCGACCAGATCTTGTATAATGTGACCAAATGTTATATAATGCGACCAGCTCTTGTATAATGTGACCAAATGTTATATAATGCGACCAGATCTTGTATAATGTGACCAAATGTTATATAATGCGACCAGATCTTGTATAATGTGACCAAATGTTAAGAATCCTGGTAGTGAAGCACAGCTTAGCGGACAGGACATGTATGAGGGTGGGGGAGTGATTCAGGTCATGGCTCGGGCAGGGGGAGGATCTGGGAGTTAGGGTATATAAAGTAGGATATCCTCCCCCTTCCAGCAGCCATCTTAAAGAATCCATAAGAACACTCTGAAAAGTTTCCCGCCCGCCCATCCCTTTGTTTGTGTAATGTTATTTCTGATATGTTGTTAATATGTTTTTGTCTTGTCGCAGCAGGGGGGGCATGTCCTTGCCGGTCAGGTTTTTGTTATTGGGAAGGAGGAGTCCGACCCAGTGGTTTGAAGTTTGGGGCTCAGCCCTCCCCTAACCTCTAGGTAAGGTGACCAGTCACCAATTTTACGTGCCCACCGAGCGAGGAGTCGGCTGGTGGTCAGCATTGGTAAGGAAAAGGGGTAAGAGACCCTCGGACGAGGGGGGAGGGGAGTTATTACTTCAGATTGGTTAAAGGTTGATTGATAGTTGCACTATGTATAGTTTAATTTAAGGTAGGCTGGCAAGGATTCAGTTTTATATATTTTGGTTGTTAGGCTGTATCTACCAGAAATGGAGATTAAGGTGGTTGGCCGATACAGCCCTAACTTATTTTTTCTATTTATGTTTTAATAAATCGCTGTGGCCTATTTTTCACCATACATTACGTGTTGTGTCATTATTTCTTGGATAAGGGGGTGGGGGGTTTCAGCCACTCCTGCACTATCCACACTCGATCATACATATAATGCGACCAGATCTTGTATAATGTGACCAAATGTTATATAATGCGACCAAATGTTATTTAATGAAACCAAATATTATATAATGCGACCAGATCTTGTATAATGTGACCAAATGTTATATAATGCGACCAGATCTTGTATAATGTGACCAAATGTTATATAATGCGACCACATATTATGTAATGTGACCAAATATTGTATAACGTGACCAAATGTTATATAATGCGACCAGATCTTGTATAATGTGACCAAATGTTATATAATGCGACCACATATTATGTAATGTGACCAAATATTGTATAACGTGACCAAATGTTATATAATGCGACCAGCTCTTGTATAATGTGACCAAATGTTATATAATGCGACCAGATCTTGTATAATGTGACCAAATGTTATATAATGCGACCAGATCTTGTATAATGTGACCAAATGTTATATAATGCGACCACATATTATGTAATGTGACCAAATATTGTATAACGTGACCAAATGTTATATAATGCGACCAGCTCTTGTATAATGTGACCAAATGTTATATAATGCGACCAGATCTTGTATAATGTGACCAAATGTTATATAATGCGACCAGATCTTGTATAATGTGACCAAATGTTATATAATGCGACCAGCTCTTGTATAATGTGACCAAATGTTATATAATGCGACCAGCTCTTGTATAATGTGACCAAATGTTATATAATGCGACCAGCTCTTGTATAATGTGACCAAATGTTATATAATGCGACCAGCTCTTGTATAATGTGACCAAATGTTATATAATGCGACCAGCTCTTGTATAATGTGACCAAATGTTATATAATGCGACCAGATCTTGTATAATGTGACCAAATGTTATATAATGCGACCAGATCTTGTATAATGTGACCAAATGTTATATAATGCAACCACATATTATGTAATGTGACCAAATATTGTATAACGTGACCAAATGTTATATAATATGACCAAATGTTATTTAATGAAACCAAATATTATATAACACGATCAAATGTTATGTAATGTGACCAAATATTATATAATGTGACCAAATCTTATATAACGCGAACAAATATTATATAACGCAACCAAATATTAAAAAATGCGACCAAATATTATATAATGAGACTAAATGCTACATAACGCATCCTAATCTTGTGTAATGCGACCAAATCTTATATAATGCGACCACATGTTATATAATGTGACCAAATATTATATAATGCGACCAAATATTATATTATGTGACCTAATCTTAAATAACGTGACCATGTGTTATATAACACGACTAAATATTATATAACGCAACCAAATTTTATATAACGCAACCAAGTCTTATATAGCGCAACCAAATGTTATATAATGTGACCAAATCTTATATAGAAACATAGAAACATAGAATGTGTCGGCAGATAAGAACCATTCAGTCCATCTGTGGCCTGCGCTCAGTGCAGATCATTCTGTACATAGACAGTATTAATGCCCGGACAGACACAAATGTGCCAGGAAAGGAACTCAGAATAATGGGACTGTCCTGGCAAATCCAGGACTGTTGACCACTATGACCCAGGACTGTTTCCCAGATGTAATCCAGTTTGTGTAATACATTATTTTGACATTTTTCTTTGTCATGTCTTTCTTTGTTTTGTTCTACTCTGCTCCTCCAAACACGCCTTAATTGCTTCAGTGGAGTCTCTGCTCCAGGGTCAATTAGGAGAGGCAGCGAGTCAATGCATTGGAACACGTAATTAATTGTTCATCCATTGTTGGTGAATGGTATTTGGGGGCCAACACTCCTGGCGTGGTGTGAGGAAGTCACAGGTGGAGGGTGAGATCATCTTATGATGGAATGGTTCAGAATCCCAGGATGCACCGCACGGTAATTATTAATTCTATAAAACAAACATAAAATCCTTGTTATAAGTAGTGCGCTGAGTGAGTGTTAATGTAACATTACTAAACCTTCCTTACTGCAGCAGGTTGTTTCAGGTTTCTCATGAAAGAGGGAAATGAGAAGGGAATTTCAAACTTAAGGCCAAAGGAGCTGAGTTGGACGAATCCTCCCGTTCAGGCAGATGGGAGGCGTTTTCCAACTCTGCTACTTTAGCCTTAAATACTAAGTTTACTATATTCATATTTATTAATTAGCGAAATGCCAATATAAACTGCTTCATTTTCACTGACCATTAAAGGTCAGTGTCGGCAAAAAATAAGTTGTGTTTAATTTAATTCAATGAAAGAATATAAACAATGAACCTTACTGAAAGCTCTATCAGGGGGTGGACATGTTATTTAGAATCTTTGCTCTGTATAGCTCTATTAGGGGGCAGACATGTTGTTAGAATCTTTGCTCTGTATAGCTCTATCAGGGGGCGGACATGTTGTTTAGAATCTTTGCTCTGTATAGCTCTATCAGGGGGTGGACATGTTGTTTATAATCTTTGCTCTGTATAGCTCTATCAGGGAGGACATGTTATTTAGAATCTTTGCTCTGTATAGCTCTATCAGGGGGCGGACATGTTGTTTAGAATCTTTGCTCTGTATAGCTCTATCAGGGGGATGACATGTTGTTTAGAATCTTTGCTCTGTATAGCTCTATCAGGGTTGGACATGTTGTTTAGAATCTTTGCTCTGTATAGCTCTATCAGGGGGATTACATGTTGTTTAGAATCTTTGCTCTGTATAGCTCTATCAGGGTCGGACATGTTGTTTAGAATCTTTGTTCTATATAGTTCTATCAAGGCATGTGTATGAGTGTTTGTGTGTGTAGCAGTGTCTCTGTGTGTAAAAGTGTGTGTGTATCAGTGTCAGTGTCTATGTGTGTGTGTGTGTATCAATATCTGTGAGTGTATCCGTGTTAGTGTGTATCTCAATGTCTGTGTGTGTATCAGTGTTTGTGTGTGTATCAGTGTCTGTGTGTATCAGTATCTGTGTATGTATCAGTGTCTGTGTGTGTATCAGTGTCTGTGTGTGTGTATCAGTGTCTGTGTGTGTGTATCAGTGCGTGTGTGTGTATATCAGTGTCTGTGTGTGTGTATCAATGTCTGTATGTGTATCAGTGTCTGCGTGTGTGTATAAGAGTCTGTGTGTGTGTATCAGTGTCTGTGTGTGTATCAGTGACTGTGTGTGTGTATCAGTGTCTGTGTGTGTGTATCAGTGTCTGTGTGTGTGTATCAATGTCTGTGTGTGTATCAGTGTCTGCGTGTGTGTATCAGAGTCTGTGTGTGTGTATCAGTGTCTGTGTGTGTATCAGTGTCTGTGTGTGTGTATCAGTGTCTGTGTGCGTGTGTATAAGGGTCTGTGTGTGTGTATCAGTGTCTGTGTGTGTGTATCAGTGTCTGTGTGTGTGTGTGTGAATCAATGTCTGTGTGTGTATCAGTGTGTGTGTGTATCAGTGTCTGTGTGTGTATCAGTGTCTGTGTGTGTGTATCAGTGTCTGTGTGTGTGTATCAGTGTCTGTGTGTGTATCACTGTTTGTGTGTGTATCAGTGTCTGTGTGTGTATCAGTATCTGCGTGTGTGTATCAGTGTCTGTGTATGTATCAGTGTATGTGTGTGTATCAGTGTCTGTGTGTGTGTATCAGTGTCTGTGTTTATCAGTGTCTGTGTGTGTGTATCAGTGCGTGTGTGTGTATATCAGTGTCTGTGTGTGTGTATCAATGTCTGTGTGTGTATCAGTGTCTGTGTGTATATCAGTGTATGTGTGTGTATCAGTGTCTGTGTGTGTGTATCAGTGTCTGTGTTTATCAGTGTCTGTGTATGTGTATCAGTGCGTGTGTGTGTGTATATCAGTGTCTGTGTGTGTATCAGTGACTGTGTGTGTGTATCAGTGTCTGTGTGTGTGTATCAATGTCTGTGTGTGTATCAGTGTCTGCGTGTGTGTATCAGAGTCTGTGTGTGTATCAGTGTCTGTGTGTGTATCAGTGTCTGTGTGTGTGTATCAGTGTCTGTGTATGTGTGTATAAGTGTCTGTGTGTGTATCAGTGTCTGTGTGTGTGTATCAGTGTCTGTGTGTGTATCAGTGTCTGTGTGTGTGTATCAGTGTCTGTGTGTGTGTGTGAATCAATGTCTGTGTGTGTATCAGTGTTTGTGTGTATCAGTGTCTGTGTGTATATCAGTGTCTGTGTGTGTGTATCAGTGTCTGTGTGTGTGTATCAGTGTCTGTGTGTGTATCAGTGTCTGTGTGTGTGTATCAGTGTCTGTGTGTGTATCACTGTTTGTGTGTGTATCAGTGTCTGTGTGTGTATCAGTATCTGCGTGTGTGTATCAGTGTCTGTGTATGTATCAGTGTATGTGTGTGTATCAGTGTCTGTGTGTGTGTATCAGTGTCTGTGTGTGTGTGTGTGTATCAGTGTCTGTGTATGTGTGTATAAGTGTCTGTGTGTGTATCAGTGTCTGTGTGTGTGTATCAGTGTCTGTGTGTGTATCAGTGTCTGTGTGTGTATCAGTGTCTGTGTGTATATCAGTGTCTGTGCGTGTGTATCAGTGTCTGTGTGTGTGTATCAGTGTCTGTGCATTACTCTCATCCATGTGATTTTTCCCCCTTACTTTGCAAATCCCCAGGATTCATTAGCTCCTGGCCCAGCTCCATGTTAAAGCAGCAGTACTCATTAATTTATCTTTAAATTATTTAGGATGCAGTTTGAACAAACAAAACCATCCGCTTGCCCCGCTCTCAGACTAATATCTATTTAATTTGACAGTGTCGGCTGGACAGTCTCACCTTGCGCAATCAATGTAAAATGCAATGTGACAGGGCAGCCATTTTGTTCCAGGACATTTTTAAGGCTCACGGTGATAGCAGAGCTTTGGGTGTAAAGTGCATGATAGTCCGGATATGCAGCCCACACAAAGGGTTAAACTGATCCTGCAGCACTCACCGCGGTGTCAGGATAAGTGGTTACAGTATCTCCCAGAGATCAGCCAGGAGAGGGGCTCTACAGACACACATGCTATTAGTGGGATCCACTTGGGGCCATGTTGATTTTTTTTAATGATTCCTCATTTATGGTTTGGCAGGAAATAAATAAAACATGGCTTGTAAAAAAACGAACAAAGAACGGCTTTTACAGTGCGAGAATTCAAATGCGAACCTGCCGCGGTTCAGGGCACTCCATTATCCGCTGTCTGGCGCAAAGAAATGACTTAGGGATTAACCCTTCCCTGCCAGCAGGAGTGCGTGTTTAACGGTCTGCTGATGCCGCCTCTTGGTCCACAAGTGGAGAGGATTAGCCTGGTTCCTCTTGAAAACTTTGGTCCAAACTTAAAGGACTGTCTGGTGCCCACAATACATCTTCCAAATATTAATGCAGACCAGTGGGCTTTACAAGTGGTTTAGATGCATGTCTTACATTTTGCACTTTTACACCAGCCGAGTAAAAGTCATTTCCATTTTTTGCTGAACCAATGAGAATAATTTATTTCAAATAAAAGAAATAATAATAAAATACATACAAGATGTAATAAGGAATGTCGCTGTCACAATAACACAGTTACACTATGTCTGCAGTATTTAGGAGATAGAAAATGATCTCTTCTTTACACAACTCAGCGCTTATCAAATGAAAACGCATTTCACTTCTCGGCATAGGCTCTTATGTACTAAGGACTTTGTTCAGGTTTGTAGATAATGTGACGGAGAGGTAATTCTGATAGTTTGGGACGAACTCAGAAGAGACACATAACTCGTTTCTCAAGGTCTGTGGCCAATTAACATTCATGAGCACTGTATCCCATGCAGGTGAGCACTGTATCCCATGCAGGTGAGCACTGTATCCCATGCAGGTGAGCACTGTATCGCATGCAGGTGTGCACTGTATCCCATGCAGGTGAGCACTGTAACCCATGCAGGTGAGGACTGTATCCCATGCAGGTGAGCCCTGTATCCCATGCAGGTGAGCACTGTATCCCATGCAGGTGAGCACTGTAACCCATGCAGGTGAGCACTGTAACCCATGCAGGTGAGCACTGTAACCCATGCAGGTGAGCATTCTAACCCATGCAGGTGAGCACTGTAACCCATGCAGGTGAGCACTGTAACCCATGCAGGTGAGCACTGTAACCCATGCAGGTGAGCACTGTATCCCATGCAGGTGAGCACTGTATCCCATGCAGGTGAGCACTGTATCCTGTATGCGGGTGAGCACTGTATCCCATGCAGGTGAACATTCTAACCCATGCAGGTGAGCACTGTATCCCATGCAGGTGAGCACTGTATCCCATGCAGGTGAGCACTGTATCCCATGCAGGTGAGGACTGTATCCCATGCAGGTGAGCCCTGTATCCCATGCAGGTGAGCACTGTATCCCATGCAGGTGAGCACTGTATCCCATGCAGGTGAGCACTGTAACCCATGCAGGTGAGCACTGTAACCCATGCAGGTGAGCACTGTAACCCATGCAGGTGAGCATTCTAACCCATGCAGGTGAGCACTGTAACCCATGCAGGTGAGCACTGTAACCCATGCAGGTGAGCACTGTATCCCATGCAGGTGAGCCCTGTATCCCATGCAGGTGAGCACTGTAACCCATGCAGGTGAACATTCTAACCCATGCAGGTGAGCACTGTATCCCATGCAGGTGAACATTCTAACCCATGCAGGTGAGCACTGTAACCCATGCAGGTGAGCACTGTAACCCATGCAGGTGAGCTCTGTAACCCATGCAGGTGAGCACTGTAACCCATGCAGGTGAGCTCTGTATCCCATGCAGGTGAGCACTGTATCCCATGCAGGTGAGCACTGTAACCCATGCAGGTGAGCACTGTATCCCATGCAGGTGAGCCCTGTATCCCATGCAGGTGAGCCCTGTAACCCATGCAGGTAAGCACTGTATCCCATGCAGGTGAGCACTGTATCCCATGCAGGTGAGCACTGTATCCCATGCAGGTGAGCACTGTATCCCATGCAGGTGAGCACTGTAACCCATGCAGGTGAGCATTGTATCCCATGCAGGTGAGCATTGTAACCCATGCAGGTGAGCACTGTATCCCATGCAGGTGAGCACTGTATCCCATGCAGGTGAGCACTGTATCGCATGCAGGTGAGCACTGTAACCCATGCAGGTGAGCACTGTATCGCATGCAGGTGAGCACTGTATCCCATGCAGGTGAGCACTGTATCCCATGCAGGTGAGCACTGTATCCCATGCAGGTGAGCATTGTAACCCATGCAGGTGAGCACTGTAACCCATGCAGGTGAGCACTGTAACCCATGCAGGTGAGCACTGTATCCCATGCAGGTGAGCACTGTATCCCATGCAGGTGAGCACTGTATCCCATACAAGTGAGCACTGTAACCCATGCAGGTGAGCACTGTATCCCATGCAGGTGAGCCCTGTAACCCATACAAGTGAGCACTGTAACCCATGCAGGTGAGCCCTGTAACCCATACAAGTGAGCACTGTATCCCATGCAGGTGAGCACTGTAACCCATGCAGGTGAGCATTCTAACCCATGCAGGTGAGCACTGTAACCCATGCAGGTGAGCACTGTAACCCATGCAGGTGAGCACTGTATCCCATGCAGGTGAGCCCTGTATCCCATGCAGGTGAGCACTGTAACCCATGCAGGTGAACATTCTAACCCATGCAGGTGAGCACTGTATCCCATGCAGGTGAACATTCTAACCCATGCAGGTGAGCACTGTAACCCATGCAGGTGAGCACTGTAACCCATGCAGGTGAGCATTGTAACCCATGCAGGTGAGCCCTGTAACCCATACAAGTGAGCACTGTATCCCATGCAGGTGAGCATTGTAACCCATACAGGTGAGCACTGTAACCCATGCAGGTGAGCACTGTAACCCATGCAGGTGAGCTCTGTAACCCATGCAGGTGAGCTCTGTAACCCATGCAGGTGAGCACTGTAACCCATGCAGGTGAGCACTGTATCCCATGCAGGAGAGCACTGTAACCCAATCAGGTGAGCACTGTAACCCATGCAGGTGAGCACTGTAACCCATGCAGGTGAGCACTGTAACCCAATCAGGTGAGCACTGTAACCCAATCAGGTGAGCACTGTAACCCAATCAGGTGAGCACTGTAACCCATGCAGGTGAGCACTGTAACCCATGCAGGTGAGCACTGTAACCCATGCAGGTGAGCACTGTAACCCATGCAGGTGAGCACTGTAACCCAATCAGGTGAGCACTGTATCCTGTATGAGGGTTCACTTCATTTGGTTGAGATGAATTAAGTGAACTTTCTCCTTGTTATCTGTAAAATGTGAATCCATCGTGTGGGCCCCAGCATTGTACATGGGTAACAATTTCTGGACATTATGACAGACAGTCTAATGATGCTCTCTAGACCTTCCCAGACCTTGCCCCGGACACTAGTGACCTCCTACGGACAGCTTACCTCTCCCTGAATCTATCAGCATCCTTCTCCAAAGAGTACCTGTGTGTGAGTTGCATCATGGAGACTAGACAAGCTTTCCCCTCCCTGCTCAGTAGGTCAGTGGTGCAAGTTTTGATATAAAATCTCAGCTGCATTGGATAAGAAAGTAAAACTGAAAAATATACTTTTTCCCACGTCTGCCAGTGTGACACAATCCTACTGAAAGCTTATCTCCCCCAATCAATCGACATCGTAGCTGGGTCTCTAAAATCAAGCATGCGGCTCTGATAATCAAAGCAATAAAGGTAAATGTGTCCTCCAACAATAAAACATATATATATATATATTAATGTACTGAAGTCCTCAGGACAGAATGTGCTAGAGGCGTTACAGGGATTATGTATTGTTCTCTATATGGTTTACAGAATCACTTATGGGGGATGTCATAATACATCAGATTAAGTTTCATGGCTGTAAAGCTACAACTATCTCTGCTTCTAAAAACCCATTAAAAGTTACTATTCTCTCCCCCCCCCCCCTCCCCACCAACCCTTATCCTGTGAAGTTTTATTGATCTAATTTCCTAGATGAGACAAAATGTCCAATAAACTGGTGTGAGTCAATAATGACAAATAGACAGTGGGGCTCGATTTAAACACTCACCCATCGCAACTGAATACATTAAATGTGTGGATTCTTTTTTTGCCTGAGATTATCCAGAGCAAAAGGTACAATGTGGAGTAATTTCATTATCTCCCTTTACCAGCCCAGTAAGGAGAGCAGACCGGGTCAAGTCATGGACATTCTTGTAGAAGACATCAGCCATACTCTTCAAACAGTTATACTGGATTCGTTTCCAGGGGCCGGCAATGTGTCCAGACATATAGCAGGGTCTGTGAAGGTCCAAGGAGCATCAGTAAATAGTCTGTCATAAAGTCCAGTACATTTCCACCACTGAAGAAGACCTTGAACCTTGGACAACGCATGTCATGGAACAGTTCGTCCCTGGGAGAACATACCCTCACAACTTAGGGTTAGGGCAGAAATAGGCAAAGTGACCATACAAAGAAACCAGTGTCCATGGCAGGGTCTGTGAAGGATCATTACATTCCAGAAGATGTCCACCATGTACAATATTTGTTCCCACCTCCGGTTCAGCCTGAAATAAAAATCTATGGCTTTTCAGCAGGCCCCCACTGTTCAATTTAATTCTGATCATTGTTTTCCTTTTTCTTTACCGGATCACCAGTACTATACCTGGCTTAATGGGCAGCTGTTGACCTCTCTGATTGTGTAGCCCTAGCGGGGGGAGACATATTGTTTAGAATCTTGGGTCGGATGGGTCAGACAAAGGAAGAACTGACCTATTTGACCCAACATGTCCTCCCTTGATAGAGCTATATAACTATATAGTAAGGTGCTTTATTTGTGTTCTTTCTTACAGCATTTCAATTTAAAATACGTACAGTTGATGCAATCTGTCAATGAAACGGAACTGCACTTTTTGATGTTGCCCCTTCAGTTCAGATACAGATGTAGATGTATACACCTTCACGTCCATGCTTCTACCTTTCCATACTACGTATCTCTCTCTGGTTTAAGGCTCCCTGAATCCCCAAACAAGGCAATAGAACTTGTTTATCCAGATGACTTAAATCATAATAATTAATAGGTTAAGGAGAGCTCCGTCTGAATTCCCCAAATCCTAATATAGAGAAGATGTGTTTTTAAGGCTTAAAGCTCTGAGGTGTAAGTAAAAGGCTGGAGCATGGGGAGGGTTGCTGCAAGCAAATAATTAGACACAGTGGGGTAAGTAAAGAAAATGTCAATACCCGTAGGAGTGATTAAGCAATGGAACAGCTCAGGTCCACTTCACAGCTAGAAAGCAAATAACTGAAGCCCACAGGAATAAAGAAGGAATGTATTGATGCCAGAGGATGGAGGCTGGGGGCCAACACAAGCCCCAGGATAGTGACCACCAGCCCTCTTACCCCTGAATCCTTCTGCTTAATTGAAAGATTGCACCAAGTGAAAGAATTTTAAGTACTTTATTGAGCCGTCTCCACTTCTATAGCTCTATCAGGAGGTGGACACCTTGGATCTGAAATGGTCAAATCTTTCTTCATCGGAGCTATACAGAGCAAAGATTCTAAACAACATGTCAGCCCCCTGATAGAGCTATACAGAGCAAAGATTCTAAACAACATGTCCGCCCCCCTGATAGAGCTATACAGAGCAAAGATTCTAAACAACATGTCCGCCCCCTGATAGAGCTATACAGAGCAAAGATTCTAAACAACATGTCAGCCCCCTGATAGAGCTATACAGAGCAAAGATTCTAAACAACATGTCCGCCCCCTGATAGAGCTATACAGAGCAAAGATTCTAAACAACATGTACTCTCCCTGATAGAGCTATACAGAGCAAAGATTCTAAACAACATGTCCTCTCCCTGATAGAGCTATACAGAGCAAAGATTCTAAATAACATGTCCTCTCCCTGATAGAGCTATACAGAGCAAAGATTCTAAGCAACATGTCCGCCCCCTGATAGAGCTATACAGCGCAAAGATTCTAAACAACATGTCCTCTCCCTGATAGAGCTATACAGAGCAAAGATTCTAAACAACATGTCCACCCCCTGATAGAGCTATACAGAGCAAATATTCTAAACAACATGTCCATCCCCTGATAGAGCTATACAGAGCAAAGATTCTAACCAACATGTCCGCCCCATATTAGGGCTATACAGAGCAAAGATTCTAAGCAACATGTCCGCCCCTGATAGAGCTATACAGAGCAAAGATTCTAAACAACATGTCCTCTCCCTGAAAGAGCTATTCAGAGCAAAGATTCTAACCAACATGTCCACCCCATATTAGGGCTATACAGAGCAAAGATTCTAACCAACATGTCCGCCCCATATTAGGGCTATACAGAGCAATGATTCTAAACAACATGTCCGCCACATATTAGGGCTATACAGAGCAAAGATTCTAAGCAACATGTCCACCCCCTGATAGAGCTATACAGACCAAAGATTCTAAACAACATGTCCGCCCCCTGATAGAGCTATACAGAGCAAAGATTCTAAACAACATGTCAGCCCCCTGATAGAGCTATACAGAGCAAAGATTCTAAACAACATGTCCGCCCCCTGATAGAGCTATACTTAGCAAAGATTCTAAACAACATGTCCTCTCCCTGATAGAGCTATACAGAGCAAAGATTCTAAACAACATGTCCTCTCCCTGATAGAGCTATACAGAGCAAAGATTCTAAACAACATGTCCACCCCCTGATAGAGCTATACAGAGCAAATATTCTAAACAACATGTCCATCCCCTGATAGAGCTATACAGAGCAAAGATTCTAACCAACATGTCCGCCCCATATTAGGGCTATAGAGAGCAAAGATTCTAAACAACATGTCCATCCCCTGATAGAGCTATGCAGAGCAACGATTCTAACCAACATGTCCGCCCCATATTAGGGCTATACAGAGCAAAGATTCTAAGCAACATGTCCGCCCCTGATAGAGCTATACAGAGCAAAGATTCTAAACAACATGTCCGCCCCATATTAGGGCTATACAGAGCAAAGATTCTAAACAACATGTCCGCCCCCTGATAGAGCTATACAGAGCAAAGATTCTAAACAACATGTCCGCCCCATATTAGGGCTATACAGAGCAAAGATTCTAAACAACATGTCCGCCCCCTGATAGAGCTATACAGAGCAAAGATTCTAAACACATTTGCTGTGTCTCTAGAGTTGTTGCAAACCCCCTTCTCGGTAACATAGTAACACAGTAATTTAGGTTGAATAAAGACTTATATCCATCAAGTTCAACCCTTCTACCTATCATTCCAGCTTTTGAACTAAAAGAAGGCAAACCCCCCTAAGGAAGCTATTTTGAATTGTGCCTCTTAGGGATCCCTTCCTTTGCTGCCTATGACATCTTTGCTCTTCCAGTCTCAGGGGGTGACCTCTTGTTCTCTGTACCTTTCTGTTAATGAACAGGTCCCTGGAGAGCTCCTTATATTGGCCCTGCACATATTTATATAATGTTATCATAGCCCCTCTGAGACGCCTTTTTTCTAGTGTATATAAATGCACTTTTTTTAATTTCAATGTGAGGTCTTACCATTGATTTGTAAAGAGGCAAGATTATATCCTCCTCCCGTAAATCCATACCTTGTTTTATACATGCCAATATCTTATTGGCTCTTGCAGCTTCATTGAACTCTTTATGTCAGGCCTGTTCTTGAACCAGGTTACTTGTGGACTTTGTGTAGACATGCTTTCTGTCTGGTACCAGCACCTCTAATGCTACTGACTGGTTTTGCAAGAGAAGTATAACATATAGTATAAAAGCCTGTCTGAAGCACAGCTCACTGTTAGGTTGTTTTTCCAGACTGGTGACTTGGTGTACTGTTTGTGGTTTTTTGATTCCCTGGCTTCTTACCCTCTACTCTTTCCGATTCTTTGCTGCCTGCCTTGACCCCCTGGATGCCTGACTTCACCTCCTTATCAGTGTGCTGTGCTGTGCTGTTTGCCCCTGTCTAATAGTCTAACATTATATTGGGGTGCAGTTACCCTACTTCTAGAGAAAAAAAATGAAAGTGATTATAAATACAGAAACAGGTGATCCTTAGCGTGACACAAACTTGTGAAATAGTACAATGCCTTAGGTACTTTTTATCAACAAAGGATTCTGTGCAAAAATCGTGCAATAATAAAGATATATGCAAAATATATATATACTTAGTAGAATGAAGTATTCTGGTAAGATGAGCATGAGATTAGAACACAGCAGTAGAAAGGTCTACTGGAGGTCTACTGCTGTGTTCTAATCTCATGCTCATCTTACCAGAATACTTCATTCTACTAAGTATATATATATTTTGCATATATCTTTATTATTGCACGATTTTTGCACAGAATCCTTTGTTGATAAAAAGTACCTAAGGCATTGTACTATTTCACAAGTTTGTGTCACGCTAAGGATCACCTGTTTCTGTATTTATAATCACTTTCATTTTTTTTCTTAAGTGTCCATGCACCGTGCGCCGGATTTTACCCCTTGTTTTGCACATTTCTCACGCAGTTTTGAAGCTGTCTGTCTGTTTTTAAGTTCGGCTGCCGGTACTTAGTGGACACCTTGTTTATTATTATATTCTTATTTAGACAAACACCTTTAGCACTATTTTTGCTCGTACTTTTTTCTCACTACACTCTACTTCTAGACTCTGTTCATACCTGCGCTCTGGGCTTAAACCTTACTCTCCACCAGGAATGGGCACCATGTCCATGGAAAGGTCTGTGAAGGTTCCATAGAACATCATCCAACTGTCCATCTCAGACCACAGTAACTGTCCCACCAGGAACAATGTTGGTTTAGACCCCTGATAAAGGAATACTCCAATGTCTGGAGGGACAGCCCTTAGTGAATAACCTCTAACGTCTTATTATGGGACATATGCTGGGATTGTGGTCTCTATTGAGCTTTTGGTTTGCAGCCCATGTGTATTCAGCTGATGAGAGGTAGCAGAGGACAGCATTCCCCAGGAGTATACGGGCACCAGGCCAGAAACATTCTCTCATACGTAATGGGCCTGATATTTCTTTTCCAATAAAATTTAATTCCATCTCCGCAGGACGCACGCCGGTGGCGCTGCTTGGAGGAGCTCGCCGTGACCTGATAATTGATTATAATCTGGGGAGGTGTTGATGAAGTGGAGGACTTAATCAAGCGGCCAACTCCAAATCATTTATCGCCCTCCTCTATGTCTTTACCTCAGGCCCTTTGCATACATTAACTCTTGAAGTGATAGGAAGGTGACATCCCTTGCCCCCTGGATGGGATTGCAGTATTGTAGACCAATGTGGTAGTAACATTGAAACAAGCCTTAAGTTAATGAATGAAGATTAAAACATGACTGTTGGCAAAAATATAACATATGTTGAAAAATTGCATCGCATTTGGTGATTTCAAATAGAAATACTTTAATTACAGAGGACAAAATAATGTACCTTATTGAGCCCTCTTTGGTCCATATACCTCAAAGGCGGACATGTTGTTTAGAATCTTTGCTCTGTATAGCTCTATCAGGGGATGAACATGTTGTTTAGAATCTTTGCTCTGTATAGCTCTATCAGGGGGGGGACATGTTGTTTAGAATCTTTGCTCTGTATAGCTCTATCAGGGGCGAACATGTTGTTTATAATCTTTGCTCTGTATAGCTCTATCGGTAGTGGACATGTTGTTTAGAATCTTTGCTCTGAATAGCTCTATCAGGGGGCGCACATGTTGTTTAGAATCTTTGCTCTGTATTGCTCTGTCACAGGGTGGACATGTTGTTTAGAATCTTTACTCTGTATAGCTCTATCAGGGGGAGAACATGTTATTTAGAATCTTTGCTCTGTATAGCTCTATCAGGTGCAGACATGTTGTTTAGACTATTTACTCTGTATAGCGCTATCAGGTGCCGGACATGTTGTTTAGAATCTTTGCTCTGTATAGCTCTATCAGGGAGTGAACATGTTATTTAGAATCTTTGCTCTGTATAGCTCTATCAGGTGCAGACATCTTGTTTAGAATATTTGCTCTGTATAGCTCCATCAGGAAGAGGACATGTTGTTTAGAATCTTTGCTCTGTATAGCTCTATCAGGGGGCAGACATGTTGTTTAGAATATTTACTCTGTATAGCTCTATCAGGGGGAGAACAAGTTATTTAGAATCTTTGCTCTGTATAGCTCTATCAGGTGCGGACATGTTGTTTAGAATATTTGCTCTGTATAGCTCCATCAGGAAGAGGACATGTTGTTTAGAATCTTTGCTCTGTTAAGCTCTATCAGGAAGCAGACATGTTGTTTAGAATCTTGGTTCAGATGTAGCCGCATCTGACTCATCTGATCTAAGATTCTAAACAAGATGCCGGGCCCCTGATGTAGAGAGTAAGGAGGGCTCAACAATCTACTTTATTTGAATTTTGTCATTAAATTATTTAAATTTGCAATTTCTACACTTGGTGCAATCTTATTTTTTTTGCAAATATGTGACCCCCATCCCCCCCAATTTTACACTACTTTATATTTACAGGGAATTTGCTTCAACTGATGTGGGTGGGTGTCCCCAGCACCTTTGGAGCCAATCTCTTAGAGACCAATGGTGATATAAAGCTTTTACATGCACAGTTAAACTAAATTCATGAGAATCAAGCATACTTAAATACATCAGCCATCTCAATTACAAATAACTAGTAATCCATGTGCATCTTATCACTGGTTTTTACTGCTTTAAAGTATCTTCCTCAGGGCCCCATTAAGGCTCTGTAAGTATTATTGCTGTGGAGTCTGTTGATACACTCACACACTGCACATTATTGTGAGTTTTTATTGCTGTGGAGCCTGTGATACACTCACACACTGCACATTACTGTGAGTTTTTATTGCTGTGGAGCCTGTGATACACTCACACACTGCACATTACTGTGAGTTTTATTGCTGTGGAGCCTGTGATACACTCACACACTGCACATTACTGTGAGTTGTATTGCTGTGGAGCCTGTGATACACTCACACACTGCACATTACTGTGAGTTTTATTGCTGTGGAGCCTGTGATACACTCACACACTGCACATTACTGAGAGTTTTATTGCTATGGAGTCTGTGATACACTCACACACTGCACATTATTGTGAGTTTTATTGGTGTGGAGCCTGTGATACACTCACACTCTGCACATTACAGTGAGTTTTATTGCTGTGGAGTTTGTGATACACTCACACACTGCACATTACTGTGAGTTTTATTGCTGTGGAGTCTGTGATACACTCACACACTGCACATTACTGTGAGTTTTATTGCTGTGGAGTCCTTGATACACTCAACCACTGCACATTACTGTGAGTTTTTTTGCTGTGGAGTCTGTGATACACTCACACACTGCACATTACTGTGAGTTGTATTGCTGTGGAGTCTGTGATACACTCACACACTGCACATTATTGGGAGTTTTATTGCTGTGGAGTCTATGATACACTCACACGCTGCACATTACTGTGAGTTTATTGCTGTGGAGTCTGTGATACACTCACACACTGCATATTACTGTGAGTTGTAATGCTGTGGAGTCTGTGATACACTCACACACTGAACATTACTGTGAGTTGTATTGCTGTGGAGTCTGTGATACACTCACACACTGCACATTACTGTGCGTTTATTGCTGGTGAGCCTGTGATACACTCACACACGCACATTAGTGTGAGTTTTATTTCTGTGGAGTCTGTGATACACTCACACACTGCACATTACTGTGAGTTGTATTGCTGTGGAGCCTGTGATACACTCACACACTGCACATTACTGTGAGTTTTATTGCTGTGGAGCCTGTGATACACTCACACACTGCACATTACTGAGAGTTTTATTGCTATGGAGTCTG
The DNA here is from genome assembly GCA_036172795.1 of Pelodytes ibericus. Taxonomy (NCBI): domain Eukaryota; kingdom Metazoa; phylum Chordata; class Amphibia; order Anura; family Pelodytidae; genus Pelodytes; species Pelodytes ibericus. The sequence goes on from CM069859.1 coordinate 7,584,809, forward strand.
TGATACACTCACACACTGCACATTATTGTGAGTTTTATTGGTGTGGAGCCTGTGATACACTCACACTCTGCACATTACAGTGAGTTTTATTGCTGTGGAGTTTGTGATACACTCACACGCTGCACATTACTGTGAGTTTTATTGCTGTGGAGTCTGTGATACACTCACACACTGCACATTACTGTGAGTTTTATTGCTGTGGAGTCCTTGATACACTCAACCACTGCACATTACTGTGAGTTTTTTTGCTGTGGAGTCTGTGATACACTCACACACTGCACATTAATGTGAGTTGTATTGCTGTGGAGTCTGTGATACACTCACACACTGCACATTATTGGGAGTTTTATTGCTGTGGAGTCTATGATACACTCACACGCTGCACATTACTGTGAGTTTATTGCTGTGGAGTCTGTGATACACTCACACACTGCATATTACTGTGAGTTGTAATGCTGTGGAGTCTGTGATACACTCACACACTGAACATTACTGTGAGTTGTATTGCTGTGGAGTCTGTGATACACTCACACACTGAACATTACTGTGAGTTTATTGCTGGTGAGCCTGTGATACACTCACACACTGCACATTACTGTGAGTTTATTGCTGGTGAGCCTGTGATACACTCACACACGCACATTAGTGTGAGTTTTATTTCTGTGGAGTCTGTGATACACTCACACACTGCACATTACTGTGAGTTTATTGCTGGTGAGCCTGTGATACACTCACACACGCACATTAGTGTGAGTTTTATTTCTGTGGAGTCTGTGATACACTCACACACTGCACATTACTGTGAGTTTATTGCTGGTGAGCCTGTGATACACTCACACACGCACATTAGTGTGAGTTTTATTTCTGTGGAGTCTGTGATACACTCACACACTGCACATTATTGTGTTTTATTGCTGTGCTGGATCCAGATACCTTTTAGAAACCCCCACAGAATAAAAAATGTTTAGGTTACAGATAAAAATAACTGGCTTCTTAATTCTATGGAGGCAATAACACGGCCGGTATTTATTTATATTTTAATAACATGGCAGCCGTCAGTTTCTAACAATCCATCTTACTCACAAACCTTGTTAGTGGTGTTGACACCCAGATAGTATTTTACCAGCTTGAGGCCAACATTAAGTCTTTGGAGGTGCCATTCTGTCCTGTATTTATTTGAAGCATCCTACTTGTTAGAATTCCTAGGAAATAAGGACAGTCAAAGCCATAGTTTTATTGGCTAATTAAGAATGAGCAGTTGTAGAAACAGCTGTAAAGGTGAGGTAGCAAAACAGGTAGAAAGTGTGACGCATTTCGCACTGAAACATCGCTTAATTCTCAGCCGAAAAAGATATCATTTTAACTCTGTTTATCCTTCTACAAATGGAAGAAGTTTTGTAGCCCATATTCATGGCACAGAAACTTCCACCAAGGGTGCGGTAACCTAAACAGAGCCGTTTTGGGGTGTAGGAAACGGTAAGTCCTGCGTTGGCTCCCTGCAGGCGCTGGTTGCTGATGGAGAGAATTACTGGAGGTCAGCATTTAGCAGCCTCTCCTCTGAATCCATTTCCTGCTTCGCCAACGGTGTTGATGATGCTGATGCTGTTTATTTATTGTTTTTATATACTGTGGGACATTGGGAGTTTGCAATCTTTGATGGATGACAGTTCAGGGGTTGCTGACTTTTAGCGATTTTTCTTTTCCTCCCTAATTATTTCTTTCTTGGTTATTTCTTTAATCACGTTTTGCTGATTGATACACATTTTATTTTTCTCTTGGAAATGTATATTTGTATGATATATTTAATGTGTACAAGATTTAAAGGTACAGGTTGTGAGCGTTCAACCCAGCGTTCACTCTTCTCTTAATCCCTTTAACTATTAGTATTACCCAGCAATGAACCGTTTTTACATTTTTCTTGAGTCCCCTATGGCGGAGGAGAAGTTGTATCACATGATTATACCCTATGTGTATGTTCATCATGGTGAAAGATGCTCCCAAGTGTGCTACCTCATTCATTGCACTACAAATCACTATAGTGTCTGCTCAGAAAGCTAGGATCCCACCCAAACTGGTGCCACGTCGCGGATCCCGCTATTTGGCTACTCATTATGGCTGGTTTACGGAATCGCCAGTTATCCCCGATTTAGGCTGCTCTTTGGCATATTCAGTTTGGGGAATATAACGCTTGCAATTTTGCTGACCACAGTGTGATACAGGCATCCTGAACCAGCCACAGAAGCAGCATAGATTAAATATCTCATCAAACAGTCAGTAAAAAAGGACGATCACAGTTTTACATTTATCACGGGATGAAAGTATTTTAATTGTTTAAAATTGTTTCAATTTTAAACAATCTCAAACAAGCTATTTATTTTAAAGCTCCATTATCAAAGGTTCTCTTCTATCACTTAGAAATAAAGGAATCAACCTTGAACACAAAAACACTAAGTCATTCAGAAATCCCCTGTTTTTTGTTTTTTTTTGGATGACCTGAAGTGTGATTATTTTCTAAGTCTCTGTGAATTAAAACATCTGTAAATCTTTGTACAAAACCAGCTACTATGTTGTTCCTGAATGTGTTACTGTTACAAAAGAAAACGGTTTGTTTCTTGGTTTCCTCTCTAACGCTTATTTTTTTTTTTTATTGTACATGAGAGACACAGAAAGAGTACGGCATGTGTTTTTCCTGCATTATTCTCTTTATATTTCTGCATTTTTATTTAAGACTGAGGTGTATATAATATTACAATTTCTGTTCTTACAAATCAAGAAGAGGATTTCTAAGTGAATTTAAAAAAACAAAAAACAAACAAAGCAAAAAAAAAAAAACAATTTTTAAAGGCGTGGGGACCATTTGTCTCCCTACTAAAGTATGGTCTAGTTGTGTTAATTCGGTGCCAATATTTGATATCCCTCTGGTGAAACTGAGTCTTGTTATACATTTTTAGGTCATCTGTTCATCACAATCATATCTTTATTTACCAGGTGAAATGCGTCAGGTTTTGTCAGCTGTAACATTCCTCATAAATGTGAGCATCAAGCGGACAGATTTAACATTGTACTATGGTGGTTGTTACATTCATTTACTTGATGTTTTTATTTAGATTGTATTCAAATCACTTTGTTTTTAAAAAATGTATTACTTTTGAGTCTCGTAACTTATTGCTCCACTTTCTAGAATTAATTTCTGAATCACAGTGTTGAGGGGTATCACCATTCATGTTCAGAGCTGCCCCCAGTGTCCGTCACTGATAAAGAGGGGGGCGTAGACCTTATTCTGTTTTACTGCAGATCGAGGAATGTGGATTCCCCTTACTCGTAATGGGCGGAAAAGGTCCTGAATTTGGCTACAATAGCCACATTTTGGGGAATTTTCTGCTGTAGAATTGAACTTTAAGGTCCATTTAAATAATAATGTAAATAATTGCACAAAAATAATAATATACAAATACAATGTATTAATGTTACAAATTATAATAATATATATACTTATACTATGTGCAGTTTTATGTATTTACTTTTATCTTGTTTCTATTGATGTTATTTTAATAAATTATTATTTTTTTATAATTTTATTTAACGTCTGCCTACTTTGGGGCCATTTCACAGTGGATCTCTGGGTAGGACCAAGGCTGCCATTTTGGTCAGTCAAACTCTGGAAGGACTATTTTCATTCTGATTCGGGATCACACAGTAGCCTACATTTCCCAGCTCTGTTATTACTGCCTGATATTTGTCCTTTGGTTGGCAGATCCCTGTAAAATATTAATAGGGCCCCCCCCGCATCATATTTCTGCCCACGCATTTTACCCAGATCCTCTCTCATGGATTATGATTTTTTAGCATCTGAATGTTATCTGTGCATGTTTTCCATTACACTAGTGATCTCCAGTAAGTTTATAGAAGATTCCCAGAGCTCTGATGCAATGTGGGATTTCTTTACATAAAATATTACTAATCAATTACACCTTGGGGTTATACACAGCACAATTAGCTGATTAACCGGATGTTAATTAAAGTGACTTTTTCATAAATAAATCTATATATTTTAATGGTTCAAATTAAGGAAATTACTCCACCTTTTCTGCTTCTAGTTTTAATTGTGTCTTCGTTTTCTTCCCTTTAAATTCAAATCTCATTGCTGCCCCTGTATCATTCTAGATAGCCCCCTCCAGCCTCCAGAACACTGATAATTGGGTCAAATGGTCCACAAATGGAAATACTAATTTGAATTAATAAAATAGGTTTTTATTATAAAAAAAATTTAAATGATAAAAACACGTCCTTCATAGGAAGTCTAAAATCCTTTAACTTATCAGTAAATCTGTACAGCATATCAAGATATTACCAATGTTACATATTAAGGACTTTTTTCTTACCTTGGCAAAAATAGGGTTATCACACTGAATGCAAAGAGTTAAATAACCCATGTAAAGCAGGTGATTATTGCAATTAATGTGCTAAAGCATCAAAGGGCAAAGTTACATTAGAATCTTGCAGACCCATTTGTCATTGTTGGCGTCACAGAAGTGGGTGTGGCTAGTAACTCATCCTGTCCATGCCACACCCATTTTGTTTAACCATTTGTTCATTTACATTGGAAAGTCTTATTATCATTTTTATATAATTAATTCAAATAAAACTAATTCAAATTAGTTGAATGTATATATATTTTTTCCCTGTATGTTACAATTATTTATAACTTGTTAGATGTGTATATTTATTATATTATGTTAAATACTCCATGTTGATTCCAGTAATACACAGATAATTAGCCTGGCTTTGGAGCAGTTTTGAAAGATATACAGTGAAATCAGAGCAATGGATTGTATAAATCAGATTTTTCTGATAGGATAAATGTACTTTGGTTTAAGCTAAAATAAACTGGGAAATAATGCTGTTTGCAAGAGAAAACTATGAATCATTAAATAATGCAAATTTCTAATAAGTAGGTGGCAGACATGCTTGTAAATTTCTTGGGTCGGACATGACCATAGATAATCAGCACCCACCGCAAACCTACGCCATCTTGCACATGCGACTTTGTCAAGAAGGGCACTTCACATAGAGGCTTAGAAAGTTGAGCCTACGATCACACATGTGCAAGATGGCATCAGGTTGCGGGGCTGGGCATTGGTGGTCAGATCCAGGAGATCTGTGCTTGGCAGGAGGGGCCCAGTCTGCTCTCTGACCTGACTCATCGTTGGCAGCACTTTTCACTCCTGAATCCCCCAATGCTTTCTATGTTTCTCTCCCGTTCTCCTGTCTGCCTGTCAGTCCCTGTGCCTTATCTGTCTTGTCTTTCTGTCTATGGCTACTATACAGGATGATAACGGGAGGGCCCATGATGGTGCACCACAAGCCACTGAATTACTATTGACCGTCTAGACCAATAATTGCCAGCCCACACGTGGTCGGATCTGACCAAAGAAAAGTTCCAGCATGTCTTCCCTCTGCATATATATATATATATATATATGTGTTCATGCTTTTAGCATCCAGAAGGAAGCTGTTTGGATTTGGTACCTACTCAGGGGATACTGTTTCTCCCCCATTGTCATTAATAAAGCCCAAAGACTGTATTTAAGAGTTGGGATGGTAACATGAAAGGAACTTGCACTCTAAGAGTGTATGATGATGCCACGGATCAGGAGTCTGACTAAGGGGGCTGCTTGTAGGCCTTCATGTTGGATAGGGTTGCCACCCCTAGTGTTAGACCACCGTGATCTTACAGCGTTAGTATAAAGTTAATGTAATGTGGCACTAACAGTTAAATCCACTAATGGGTGGCGTTACTGCTCGAGGAGGGTGCAGTAGACTGACGACTTCAGTTCAGATCCCACCGGAGTCCTGAAGACAGTTCTGTACCGGCCTGGCTTGTAGTGGAGTGGCATCCATTCCTATCAGTAAACCTTTGCTTGTGTGTGACTCATACCCCAGGTCATACTAAAAAAATGAGAGAAATCTCCTGGTAAAACACTTTATAACTAAATAATTCATAATTATCTAATGGCTTGTTGATCTAGGAGAATCTGAAAGCCATTTGGAGTCAATAAGGAATGTTCTTTCCCCACTGAAGCAGAATTCGAAATTGCTGAAATTAAGGATTTTTTAAAAAACATTCTTTTGTATCAACAGCGGGTAACATGGGATAGGAAAAGGGTTGAACTTGATGGAAGCTAGACTTTTTTCAACCTAAATACTACATAACTTTGTAATTAGGTATGTAACTAGGTATACAATTAGGTATGTAACTATGTAACTAGGTATGCAACTAGGTATGTAACTAGGTATGTAACTATTTAACTAGATATGCAACTGGGTATGTAACTATATATGCAACTAGGTACGTAACTATGTAACTAGTGATGCAACTAGGTATGTAACTAGGTGTACAACTAGGTATGTAACATTGTAACTATGTAACTAGGTATGTAACTATGTAACTATATATGTAACTAGGTATGTAACTATGTAACTATGTATGTAACTAGGTATGTAACTATGTAACTAGGTATGTAACTATGTAACTATGTGTGTAACTATGTATGTAACTATGTAACTAGGTATGTAACTATGTAACTATGTGTGTAACTAGGTATGTAACTATGTAACTATGTATGTAACTAGGTATCTAACTATGTAACTAGGTATGTAACTATGTAACTAGGTATGTAACTATGTAACTATGTGTGTAACTATGTATGTAACTATGTAACTAGGTATGTAACTATGTGTGTAACTAGGTATGGAACTAGGGATGTAACTATGTAACTAGGTATGTAACTATGTAACTATGTGTGTAACTAGGTATGTAACCAGGGATGTAACTAGGGATGTAACTACATAACTATGTATGTAACTAGGTATCTAACTATGTAACTATATGACTATGTACGTAACTATGTGTGTAACTATGTATGTAACTAGGGATGTAACTAGGGATGTAACTACATAACTATGTATGTAACTAGGTATCTAACTATGTAACTATATGACTATGTACGTAACTATGTGTGTAACTATGTATGTAACTAGGGATGTAACTTGGTATGTAACTACATAACTATGTATGTAACTAGGGATGTAACTTGGTATGTAACTACATAACTATGTATGTAACTAGGGATGTAACTTGGTATGTAACTACATAACTATGTATGTAACTAGGGATGTAACTTGGTATGTAACTACATAACTATGTATGTAACTAGGGATGTAACTTGGTATGTAACTACATAATTATGTATGTAACTAGGGATGTAACTTGGTATGTAACTACATAACTATGTATGTAACTAGGGATGTAACTTGGTATGTAACTACATAACTATGTATGTAACTAGGGATGTAACTTGGTATGTAACTACATAACTATGTATGTAACTAGGTATCTAACTATTTAACTAGGTTTGTAACTATGTATGTAACTAGGTATCTAACTATGTAACTAGGTATCTAACTATGTAACTAGGTTTGTAACTATGTATGTAACTATGTATGTAACTATGTGTGTAACTATGTATGTAACTAGGTATGTAATTATGTGTGCAACTATGTATGTAACTATGTGTGTAACTATGTAACGATATGTAACTATGTAACTAGGTATGCAACTATGTAACTATGTATGTAACTATGTGTGTAACTATGTAACGATATGTAACTATGTAACTAGGTATGCAACTATGTAACTAGGTATGTAACTAGGTATGTAACTATGTAACTATGTATGTAACTATTTTTCCACCTTTTATCTATAACTCCCATAGTATCTATAGTACATTCTCAGTTTTATTTTTATCTGTTTGTGATATAAGTAATGAAAGCACTTTACTGTTAGTAAATTATTCTTCAGTGCAAAAGAAATAATAATAATAATAATAATAATAATAATAATAATAATAATAATACTGTTTCATGTTATATTTCCTTTTATATATTTTAAACCACACTGGAAAACAACTTGCCGACTTCCACCGCAAAGGCTTGTACTGAAAGGGGTTTAAAGCAGCCAGATTCAATTAACTCAAATGGACTTCCACTAGACGTGTGTGGAAGAGAATAGTAGAGGAGTAAGGGAAGGTCAGATGAGAGGAATCTCCTCCAAGCTTTACTTCTGCAAAAAGAGAAGAGAAAAAAACAAAAACATTAATTGTATCCAGTGTTTTTTTCATTTTGAGCTGTTCACAGTACATTGCTTCTTTCTCTTCTCCACTTATCACCTCCCCCAGCGTCCGGAGCCTTCTCCACAGCCCAGCACTATTTCCTAGCCTTTCGCTAAGACAATGAAGAGGGAGCAGTTTGGGGTCAAGTGTAATCATTTTTATAGAGCTCCGATCAATAGCGGTTTGAGATAAATGCTGCGTGTCAGAATCGCCCGGAAAAAAAGAAAGGAGGTGGGGAAAAGGGAGAGGACTAACTGTAGAGATGGACATCAGGAAGGCGTCTGGAGCATCTTCACCACCTCACCTCCGAAATGTTGTGTTATCCAATGAGATATCTTAGCAAATAAGCCCTTACTGGGGGATCTTTGGTGCCAGTAATGGAATGCTCTTGGTTCATTGTGTAGCTATCTGGTGTCCCAGTACCTGAGTGTTACTGACCTTTACAGATATTTAACACTTCCACTGCCTGCAGGAAGTTGCTCGGAGCTTACTATTGGTGGACAAGGCTGGGATAGACTTCTGGTTGGTGATGGGTATATATGTGCGTACTATTTGGGGGTTTGTGTGCAAAGGTGGCTCAGAGGAACGTGATAAATGTTAATACATTATACAGAAATGAACTATTTAATCAATCTCCTCCAACCAATTTCTGCCTAAAAAGAAAAAAAATAATAATCTGAATACTTTCATTAGTCCCTGACCTTATCTTATATCTAGGATAGCCTTATACCTATCCCATGCATGCTTAAACTCCTTCACTGTATTGACCTCTACCACTTCTACTGGAAGACTATTCCATACACCCACTACCCTCTCAGTAATGTAATACTTTCATTAGTCCCTGGCCTTATATTATATCTAGGATAGCCTTATACCTATCCCACGCATGCTTAAACTCCTTCACTGTATTAACCTCTACCACTTCTACTGGAAGACTATTCCATGTATCCACTACCCTCTCAGTAAAGTAATACTTTCATTAGTCCCTGACCTTATCTTATATCTAGGATAGCCTTATACCTATCCCATGCATGCTTAAACTCCTTCACTGTATTAACCTCTACCACTTCTACTGGAAGACTATTCCATACATCCACTGCCCTCTCAGTAATGTAATACTTTCATTATTCCCTGGCCTTATCTTATATCTAGGATAGCCTTATACCTATCCCATGCATGCTTAAACTCCTTCACTGTATTAACCTCTACCACTTCTACTGGAAGACTATTCCATGCATCCACTACCCTCTCAGTAACGTAATACTTTCATTAGTCCCTGACCTTATCTTATATCTAGGATAGCCTTATACCTATCCCATGCATGCTTAAACTCCTTCACTGTATTAACCTCTACCACTTCTACTGGAAGACTATTCCATACATCCACTACACTCTCAGTAATATAATACTTTCATTAGTCCCTGGCCTTATCTTATATCTAGGATAGCCTTATACCTATCCCATGCATGCTTAAACTCCTTCACTGTATTAGCCTCTACCACTTCTACTGGAAGACTATTCCATACATCCACTACCCTCTCAGTAAAGTAATACTTTCATTAGTCCCTGGCCTTATCTTATATCTAGGATAACCTTATGCCTATCCCATGCATGCTTAAACTCCTTCACTGTATTAACCTCTACCACTTCTACTGGAAAACTATTCCATGCATCCACTACCCTCTCAGTAAAGTAATACTTTCATTAGTCCCTGGCCTTATCTTATATCTAGGATAGCCTTATACCTATCCCATGCATGCTTAAACTCCTTCACTCTATTAACCTCTACCACTTCTACTGGAAGACTATTACATACACACACTAGCCTCTCAGTAATGTATTACTTTCATTAGTCCCTGGCCTTATCTTATATCTAGGATAGCCTTATACCTATCCCATGCATGCTTAAACTCCTTCACTGTATTAACTTATACCACTTCTACTGGAAGACTATTCCATGCATCCGCTACCCTCTCAGTAATGTAATACTTTCATTAGTCCCTGGCCTTATCTTATATCTAGGATAGCCTTATACCTATCCCACACATGCTTAAACTCCTTCACTGTATTAACCTCTACCACTTCTACTGGAAGACTATTCCATGTATCCACTACCCTCTCAGTAAAGTAATACTTTCATTAGTCCCTGGCCTTATCTTATATCTAGGATAGCCTTATACCTATCCCATGCATGCTTAAACTCCTTCACTGTATTAACCTCTACCACTTCTACTGGAAGACTATTCCATGCATCCACTACCCTCTCAGTAATGTAATACTGTCATTAGTCCCTGGCCTTATCTTATATCTAGGATAGCCTTATACCTATTCCATGCATGCTTAAACTCCTTCACTGTATTAACCTCTACCACTTCTACTGGGAGACTATACCATACATCCACTGCCCTCTCAGTAATGTAATACTTTCATTAGTCCCTGGCCTTATCTTATATCTAGGATAGCCTTATACCTATCCCACGCATGCTTAAACTCCTTCACTGTATTAACCTCTACCACTTCTACTGGAAGACTATTCCATGCATCCACTACCCTCTCAGTAATGTAATACTTTCATTAGTCCCTGGCCTTATCTTATATCTAGGATAACCTTATACCTATCCCACGCATGCTTACACTCCTTCACTGTATTAACCTCTACCACTTCTACTGGAAGACTATTCCATACATCCACTACCCTCTCAGTAAAGTAATGTTTTCATTAGTCCCAAGTTCCCTATCTTATATCTAGGATAGCCTTATACCTATCCCATGCACGCTTAAACTCCTTCACTGTATTAACCTCTACCACTCCTACTGGAAGACTATTCCATACATCCACTACCCTCTCAGTAATGTAATACTTTCATTAGTCCCTGACCTTATCTTATATCTAGGATAGCCTTATACCTATCCCATGCATGCTTAAACTTCTTCACTGTATTAACCTCTACCACTTCTACTGGAAGACTATTCCATGCATCCACTACACTCTCAGTAATGTAATACTTTCATTAGTCCCTGGAATTATCTTATATCTAGGATAGCCTTATACCTATCCCATGCATGCTTAAACTCCTTCACTGTATTAACCTCTACCACTACTACTGGAAGACTATTCCATGCCTCCACTACCCTCTCAGTGATGTAATACTTTCATTAGTCCCTGGCCTTATCTTATATCTAGGATAGCCTTATACCTATCCCATGCATGCTTAAACTCCTTCACTGTATTAACCTCTACCACTTCTACTGGAAGACTATTCCATACATCCACTACCCTCTCAGTAATGTAATACTTTCATTAGTCCCTGACCTTATCTTATATCTAGGATAGCCTTATACCTATCCCATGCATGCTTAAACTCCTTCACTGTATTAACCTCTACCACTTCTACTGGAAGACTATTCCATACATCCACTACCCTCTCAGTAATGTAATACTTTCATTATTCCCTGGCCTTATCTTATATCTAGGATAGCCTTATACCTATCCCACGCATGCTTAAACTCCTTCACTGTATTAACCTCTACCACTTCTACTGGAAGACTATTCCATACATCCACTACCCTCTCAGTAATGTAATACTTTCATTAGTCCCTGACCTTATCTTATATCTAGGATAGCCTTATACCTATCCCATGCATGCTTAAACTCCTTCACTGTATTAACCTCTACCACTTCTACTGGAAGACTATTCCATGCATCCACTACCCTCTCAGTAATGTAATACTTTCATTAGTTCCTGGCCTTATCTTATATCTAGGATAGCCTTTTACCTATCCCACGCATGCTTAAACTCCTTCACTGTATTAACCTCTACCACTTCTACTGGAATATTATTCCATGCACCCACTACCCTCTCAGTAAAGTAATAGTTTCATTAGTCCCTGGCCTTATCTTATATCTAGGATAGCCTTATACCTATCCCATGCATGCTTAAACTCCTTCACTGTATTAACCTCTACCACTTCTACCGGAAGACTATTCCATGCATCCACTACCCTCTCAGTAATGTAATACTTTCATTAGTCCCTGACCTTATCTTATATCTAGGATAGCCTTATACCTATCCCACGCATGCTTAAACTCCTTCACTGTATTAACCTCTACCACTTCTACTGGAAGACTATTCCATACATCCACTACCCTATCAGTAAAGTAATACTATCATTAGTCCCTGGCCTTATCTTATATCTAGGATAGCCTTATACCTATCCCATGCATGCTTAAACTCCTTCACTGTATTAACCTCTACCACTTCTACTGGAAGACTATTCCATGCATCCACTACCCTCTCAGTAATGTAATACTTTCATTAGTCCCTGGCCTTATCTTATATCTAGGATAGCCTTATACCTATCCCACGCATGCTTAAACTCCTTCACTGTATTAACCTCTACCACTTCTACTGGAAGACTATTCCATGCATCCACTACCCTCTCAGTAATGTAATACTTTCATTAGTCCCTGGCCTTATCTTATATCTAGGATAGCCTTATACCTATCCCAAGCATGCTTAAACTCCTTCACTGTATTAACCTCTACCACTTCTACTGGAAGACTATTCCATGCATCCACTACCCTCTCAGTAAAGTAATACTATCATTAGTCCCTGGCCTTATCTTATATCTAGGATAGCTTTATACCTATCCCATGCATGCTTAAACTCCTTCACTGTATTAACCTCTACCACTTCTACTGGAAGACTATTCCATACATCCACTACCCTCTCAGTAATGTAATACTTTCATTAGTCCCTGACCTTATCTTATATCTAGGATAGCCTTATACCTATCCTATGCATGCTTAAACTCCTTCACTGTATTAACATCTACCACTTCTACTGGAAGACCATTCCATACATCCACTACCCTCTCAGTAATGTAATACTTTCATTAGTCCCTGGCCTTATCTTATATCTAGGATAGCCTTATACCTATCCCACACATGCTTAAACTCCTTCACTGTATTAACCTCTACCACTTCTACTGGAAGACTATTCCATACATCCACTACCCTCTCAGTAATGTAATACTTTCATTAGTCCCTGACCTTATCTTATATCTAGGATAGCCTTATACCTATCCCACGCATGCTTAAACTCCTTCACTGTATTAACCTCTACCACTTCTACTGGAAGACTATTACACGCATCCACTACCCTCTCAGTAATGTAATACTTTCATTAGTCCCTGACCTTATCTTATATCTAGGATAGCCTTATACCTATCCCACGCATGCTTAAACTCCTTCACTGTATTAACCTCTACCACTTCTACTGGAAGACTATTCCATGCATCCACTACCCTCTCAGTAATGTAATACTTTCATTAGTCCCTGGCCTTATCTTATATCTAGGATAGCCTTATACCTATCCCACGCATGCTTAAACTCCTTCACTGTATTAACCTCTACCACTTCTACTGGAAGACTATTCCATGCATCCACTACCCTCTCAGTAATGTAATACTTTCATTAGTCCCTGGCCTTATCTTATATCTAGGATAGCCTTATACCTATCCCAAGCATGCTTAAACTCCTTCACTGTATTAACCTCTACCACTTCTACTGGAAGACTATTCCATGCATCCACTACCCTCTCAGTAAAGTAATACTATCATTAGTCCCTGGCCTTATCTTATATCTAGGATAGCTTTATACCTATCCCATGCATGCTTAAACTCCTTCACTGTATTAACCTCTACCACTTCTACTGGAAGACTATTCCATACATCCACTACCCTCTCAGTAATGTAATACTTTCATTAGTACCTGACCTTATCTTATATCTAGGATAGCCTTATACCTATCCCATGCATGCTTAAACTCATTCACTGTATTAACCTCTACCACTTCTACTGGAAGACTATTCCATACATCCACTACCCTCTCAGTAATGTAATACTTTCATTAGTACCTGACCTTATCTTATATCTAGGATAGCCTTATACCTATCCTATGCATGCTTAAACTCCTTCACTGTATTAACATCTACCACTTCTACTGGAAGACCATTCCATACATCCACTACCCTCTCAGTAATGTAATACTTTCATTAGTCCCTGGCCTTATCTTATATCTAGGATAGCCTTATACCTATCCCACACATGCTTAAACTCCTTCACTGTATTAACCTCTACCACTTCTACTGGAAGACTATTCCATACATCCACTACCCTCTCAGTAATGTAATACTTTCATTAGTCCCTGACCTTATCTTATATCTAGGATAGCCTTATACCTATCCCATGCATGCTTAAACTCCTTCACTGTATTAACCTCTACCACTTCTACTGGAAGACTATTCCATGCATCCACTACCCTCTCAGTAATGTAATACTTTCATTAGTTCCTGGCCTTATCTTATATCTAGGATAGCCTTTTACCTATCCCACGCATGCTTAAACTCCTTCACTGTATTAACCTCTACCACTTCTACTGGAATATTATTCCATGCACCCACTACCCTCTCAGTAAAGTAATAGTTTCATTAGTCCCTGGCCTTATCTTATATCTAGGATAGCCTTATACCTATCCCATGCATGCTTAAACTCCTTCACTGTATTAACCTCTACCACTTCTACCGGAAGACTATTCCATGCATCCACTACCCTCTCAGTAATGTAATACTTTCATTAGTCCCTGACCTTATCTTATATCTAGGATAGCCTTATACCTATCCCACGCATGCTTAAACTCCTTCACTGTATTAACCTCTACCACTTCTACTGGAAGACTATTCCATACATCCACTACCCTATCAGTAAAGTAATACTATCATTAGTCCCTGGCCTTATCTTATATCTAGGATAGCCTTATACCTATCCCATGCATGCTTAAACTCCTTCACTGTATTAACCTCTACCACTTCTACTGGAAGACTATTCCATGCATCCACTACCCTCTCAGTAATGTAATACTTTCATTAGTCCCTGGCCTTATCTTATATCTAGGATAGCCTTATACCTATCCCATGCATGCTTAAACTCCTTCACTGTATTAACCTCTACCACTTCTACTGGAAGACTATTCCATGCATCCACTACCCTCTCAGTAATGTAATACTTTCATTAGTCCCTGGCCTTATCTTATATCTAGGATAGCCTTATACCTATCCCAAGCATGCTTAAACTCCTTCACTGTATTAACCTCTACCACTTCTACTGGAAGACTATTCCATGCATCCACTACCCTCTCAGTAAAGTAATACTATCATTAGTCCCTGGCCTTATCTTATATCTAGGATAGCTTTATACCTATCCCATGCATGCTTAAACTCCTTCACTGTATTAACCTCTACCACTTCTACTGGAAGACTATTCCATACATCCACTACCCTCTCAGTAATGTAATACTTTCATTAGTACCTGACCTTATCTTATATCTAGGATAGCCTTATACCTATCCCATGCATGCTTAAACTCCTTCACTGTATTAACCTCTACCACTTCTACTGGAAGACTATTCCATACATCCACTACCCTCTCAGTAATGTAATACTTTCATTAGTCCCTGACCTTATCTTATATCTAGGATAGCCTTATACCTATCCTATGCATGCTTAAACTCCTTCAC
>CM069859.1:7608055-7618055 GCA_036172795.1 Pelodytes ibericus
GCCAGGGTTTATAAAGGTTTTGCCCAGCCTCCAAAGGGGAGGAACGACTGCCCATGAAGGGCAATTACTGGCCGAGGGCCTCTGACTGACAGGCTTGTGATGAGGCTGCATCAACAACCTGTTGTCATGCTGCCCTTTCATATATTACAATATTACAGGTCATTTCTGGGTGTATCATTATGGGAATTGGAGAGGAGGTTACATAGTTACATAGTTACATAGTTAGTTATATAGTTACATAGTTACATAGTTAGTTACATAGTTACATAGTTACATAGTTACATAGTTACATAGTTAGTTATATAGTTACATAGTTAGTTACATAGTTGCATAGTTAGTTATATAGTTACATAGTTAGTTATATAGTTACATAGTTACATAGTTAGTTACATAGTTACATCGTTAGTTATATAGTTACATAGTTACATAGTTAGTTATATAGTTACATAGTTAGTTATATAGTTACATAGTTACATAGTTAGTTATATAGTTACATAGATAGTTATATAGTTGCATAGTTAGTTATATAGTTACACAGTTACATAGTTAGTTATACAGTTACATAGTTATATAGTTAGTTACATAATTACATAGTTAGTTATATAGTTACATAGTTAGTTATATAGTTACATAGTTACATAGTTAGTTACATAGTTATATAGTTACATAGTTAGTTATATAGTTACATAGTTACATAGTTAGTTACATAGTTGCATAGTTAGTTATATAGTTACATAGTTAGTTATATAGTTACATAGTTACATAGTTAGTTACATAGTTACATAGTTAGTCATATAGTTACATAGTTACATAGTTAGTTATATAGTTACATAGTTAGTTATATAGTTACATAGTTACATAGTTAGTTATATAGTTACATAGTTAGTTATATAGTTACATAGCTAGTTATATAGTTACATAGTTAGTTATATAGTTACACAGTTACATAGTTAGTTATACAGTTACATAGTTATATAGTTAGTTACATAATTACATAGTTAGTTATATAGTTACATAGTTAGTTATATAGTTACATAGTTAGTTATATAGATACATAGTTAGTTATATAGTTACATAGTTACATAGTTAGTTATATAGTTACATAGCTAGTTATATAGTTACATACTTACATAGTTAGTTATATAGTTACATAGTTACATAGTTAGTTATATAGTTACATAGCTAGTTATATAGTTACATACTTACATAGTTAGTTATATAGTTACATAGTTATTTATATAGTTACGTAGTTAAATAGTTACATAGTTACAAAGTTAGTTATATAGTTACATAGTTAGTTATAGAGTTACATAGTTAAATAGTTACATAGTTAGTTATTTAGTTACATAGTAACATAGTTACATAGTTAGTTATGTAGTTACATACTTAAATAGTTACATAGTTAGTTATATAGTTATATAGTTACATAGTTAGTTATATAGGTACATAGTTAGTTATATAGTTACATACTTACATAGTTAGTTATATAGTTACATAGTTATTTATATAGTTACATAGTTAAATAGTTACATAGTTACATAGTTAGTTATTTAGTTACATAGTTAGTTATATAGTTACATAGTTAAATAGTTAAATATTTACATAGTTACATAGTTAGTTATATAGTTACATAGTTAGTTATATAGTTACATAGTTAAACAGTTACATAGTTAAATAGTTACATAGTTACATAGTTAGTTATATCGTTACATAGTTAGTTATATAGTTACATGGTTAAATAGTTACATAGTTACATAGTTAGTTATATAGTTACATAGTTAAATAGTTACATAGTTAAATAGTTATTTAGGTAAATAGTTACATAGATAGTTATACAGTTACATAGTTAGTTAGATAGTTACATAGTTAAATAGTTACATAGTTAGTTATATAGTTGAATAGTTAGTTTTATAGTTACACAGTTACATAGTTAGTTATATAGTTACATAGTTATATAGTTACATAGTTTATTATATAGTTACATAGTTAGTTATATAGTTATATAGTTACATAGTCAGTTATATAGTTACACAGTTGCACAGTTACAGTTAGTTATAAAGTTACATAGTTATATAGTTACATAGTCAGTTATATAGTTACACAGTTGCACAGTTACAGTTAGTTATATAGTTACATAGTTATTTAGTTACATAGTTAGTTATATAGTTATATAGTTAAATAGTCAGTTATATAGTTACACAGTTGCACAGTTACAGTTAGTTATAAAGTTACATAGTTATTTAGTTACATAGTCAGTTATATAGTTACACAGTTGCACAGTTACAGTTAGTTATATAGTTACATAGTTAGTTATATAGTTACACAGTTGCACAGTTACAGTTAGTTATATAGTTACATAGTTATTTAGGTACATAGTTAGTTATATAGTTATATAGTTAAATAGTCAGTTATATAGTTACACAGTTGCACAGTTACAGTTAGTTATATAGTTACATAGTTATATAGTTACATAGTTAGTTACATAGTTACATAGTTAGTTATATAGTTACATAGTTACATAGTTAGTTATATAGTTACATAGTTAGTTATATAGTTACACAGTTGCACAGTTACAGTTAGTTATATAGTTACATAGTTATTTAGTTACATAGTTAGTTATATAGTTATATAGTTAAATAGTCAGTTATATAGTTACACAGTTGCACAGTTACAGTTAGTTATATAGTTACATAGTTATATAGTTACATAGTTAGTTACATAGTTACATAGTTAGTTATATAGTTACATAGTTACATAGTTAGTTATATAGTTACATAGTTAGTTATATAGTTACACAGTTGCACAGTTACAGTTAGTTATATAGTTACATAGTTATTTAGTTACATAGTTAGTTATATAGTTATATAGTTAAATAGTCAGTTATATAGTTACACAGTTGCACAGTTACAGTTAGTTATATAGTTACATAGTTATATAGTTACATAGTTAGTTACATAGTTACATAGTTAGTTATATAGTTACATAGTTAGTTAAATAGTTACACAGTTACATAGTTAGTTATATAGTTACAAAGTTACATAGTTAGGTAAATAGTTACATAGTTACATAGTTGTTTAGATTGGCAAAAGACTTTGGTGCTCAAAATGTGCAACCATTTTCCTAATCCTTGTTCACCGCTATTAATCAAAAAGAAGGCAAACTCCCCCAGTCCCACCTTATTTTAGCAATCTCAAATTCTGCTTTCAATGGGGAATGACAATCTGATTTCTCCTTTGATCAACAAAATCCTGGCATATTTAGGGGCAAAATCCTGGCATATTAAATGGCTTATTGGGGGGCAAACTCCTGGCATATTGAGGGGCAAAATCCTGGCATACTGAGGGGCAAAATCCTGGCAAATTAAATGGCATATTGAGGGGCAAAATCCTGGTATATTGAGTGGCAAAATCCTGGCACAGTTACATAGTTAGTTATATAGTTACTTAGTTAGTTATATAGTTACATAGTTACATAGTTAGTTATATAGTTACACAGTTACATAGTTAGTTACATAGTTAGTTACATAGTTAGTTAAATAGTTACATAGCTAGTTATATAGTTACATACTTACATAGTTAGTTATATAGTTACATAGTTATTTATATAGTTACGTAGTTAAATAGTTACATAGTTACAAAGTTAGTTATATAGTTACATAGTTAGTTATAGAGTTACATAGTTAAATAGTTACATAGTTAGTTATTTAGTTACATAGTAACATAGTTACATAGTTAGTTATGTAGTTACATACTTAAATAGTTACATAGTTAGTTATATAGTTATATAGTTACATAGTTAGTTATATAGGTACATAGTTAGTTATATAGTTACATACTTACATAGTTAGTTATATAGTTACATAGTTATTTATATAGTTACATAGTTAAATAGTTACATAGTTACATAGTTAGTTATTTAGTTACATAGTTAGTTATATAGTTACATAGTTAAATAGTTAAATATTTACATAGTTACATAGTTAGTTATATAGTTACATAGTTAGTTATATAGTTACATAGTTAAACAGTTACATAGTTAAATAGTTACATAGTTACATAGTTAGTTATATCGTTACATAGTTAGTTATATAGTTACATAGTTAAATAGTTACATAGTTACATAGTTAGTTATATAGTTACATAGTTAAATAGTTACATAGTTAAATAGTTATTTAGGTAAATAGTTACATAGTTAGTTATACAGTTACATAGTTAGTTAGATAGTTACATAGTTAAATAGTTACATAGTTAGTTATATAGTTGAATAGTTAGTTTTATAGTTACACAGTTACATAGTTAGTTATATAGTTACATAGTTATATAGTTACATAGTTTATTATATAGTTACATAATTAGTTATATAGTTATATAGTTACATAGTCAGTTATATAGTTACACAGTTGCACAGTTACAGTTAGTTATAAAGTTACATAGTTATATAGTTACATAGTCAGTTATATAGTTACACAGTTGCACAGTTACAGTTAGTTATATAGTTACATAGTTATTTAGTTACATAGTTAGTTATATAGTTATATAGTTAAATAGTCAGTTATATAGTTACACAGTTGCACAGTTACAGTTAGTTATAAAGTTACATAGTTATTTAGTTACATAGTCAGTTATATAGTTACACAGTTGCACAGTTACAGTTAGTTATATAGTTACATAGTTAGTTATATAGTTACACAGTTGCACAGTTACAGTTAGTTATATAGTTACATAGTTATTTAGGTACATAGTTAGTTATATAGTTATATAGTTAAATAGTCAGTTATATAGTTACACAGTTGCACAGTTACAGTTAGTTATATAGTTACATAGTTATATAGTTACATAGTTAGTTACATAGTTAGTTATATAGTTACATAGTTACATAGTTAGTTATATAGTTACATAGTTAGTTATATAGTTACACAGTTGCACAGTTACAGTTAGTTATATAGTTACATAGTTATTTAGTTACATAGTTAGTTATATAGTTATATAGTTAAATAGTCAGTTATATAGTTACACAGTTGCACAGTTACAGTTAGTTATATAGTTACATAGTTATATAGTTACATAGTTAGTTACATAGTTACATAGTTAGTTATATAGTTACATAATTAGTTAAATAGTTACACAGTTACATAGTTAGTTATATAGTTACAAAGTTACATAGTTAGATAAATAGTTACATAGTTACATAGTTAGTTATATAGTTACATAGTTAAATAGTTACATAGTTAAATAGTTATTTAGGTAAATAGTTACATAGTTAGTTATACAGTTACATAGTTAGTTAGATAGTTACATAGTTAAATAGTTACATAGTTAGTTATATAGTTGAATAGTTAGTTTTATAGTTACACAGTTACATAGTTAGTTATATAGTTACATAGTTATATAGTTACATAGTTTATTATATAGTTACATAATTAGTTATATAGTTATATAGTTACATAGTCAGTTATATAGTTACACAGTTGCACAGTTACAGTTAGTTATAAAGTTACATAGTTATATAGTTACATAGTCAGTTATATAGTTACACAGTTGCACAGTTACAGTTAGTTATATAGTTACATAGTTATTTAGTTACATAGTTAGTTATATAGTTATATAGTTAAATAGTCAGTTATATAGTTACACAGTTGCACAGTTACAGTTAGTTATAAAGTTACATAGTTATTTAGTTACATAGTCAGTTATATAGTTACACAGTTGCACAGTTACAGTTAGTTATATAGTTACATAGTTAGTTATATAGTTACACAGTTGCACAGTTACAGTTAGTTATATAGTTACATAGTTATTTAGGTACATAGTTAGTTATATAGTTATATAGTTAAATAGTCAGTTATATAGTTACACAGTTGCACAGTTACAGTTAGTTATATAGTTACATAGTTATATAGTTACATAGTTAGTTACATAGTTACATAGTTAGTTATATAGTTACATAGTTACATAGTTAGTTATATAGTTACATAGTTAGTTATATAGTTACACAGTTGCACAGTTACAGTTAGTTATATAGTTACATAGTTATTTAGTTACATAGTTAGTTATATAGTTATATAGTTAAATAGTCAGTTATATAGTTACACAGTTGCACAGTTACAGTTAGTTATATAGTTACATAGTTATATAGTTACATAGTTAGTTACATAGTTACATAGTTAGTTATATAGTTACATAATTAGTTAAATAGTTACACAGTTACATAGTTAGTTATATAGTTACAAAGTTACATAGTTAGGTAAATAGTTACATAGTTACATAGTTGTTTAGATTGGCAAAAGACTTTGGTGCTCAAAATGTGCAACCATTTTCCTAATCCTTGTTCACCGCTATTAATCAAAAAGAAGGCAAACTCCCCCAGTCCCACCTTATTTTAGCAATCTCAAATTCTGCTTTCAATGGGGAATGACAATCTGATTTCTCCTTTGATCAACAAAATCCTGGCATATTTAGGGGCAAAATCCTGGCATATTAAATGGCTTATTGGGGGGCAAACTCCTGGCATATTGAGGGGCAAAATCCTGGCATACTGAGGGGCAAAATCCTGGCAAATTAAATGGCATATTGAGGGGCAAAATCCTGGTATATTGAGTGGCAAAATCCTGGCACAGTTACACAGTTACATAGTTAGTTATATAGTTACTTAGTTAGTTATATAGTTACATAGTTAGTTATATAGTTACATAGTTACATAGTTAGTTATATAGTTACACAGTTACATAGTTAGTTACATAGTTAGTTACATAGTTAGTTAAATAGTTACATATTTAGTTATATAGTTACACAGTTACACAGTTACATAGTTAGTTATGTAGTTATATAGCTACATAGTTAGTTATATAGTTACATAGTTAGTTATATAGTTGCATAGTTAGTTATATAGTTACATAGTTAGTTATATAGTTACACAGTTACACAGTTACATAGTTAGTTATATAGTTAAATAGTTACATAGTTAGTTATATAGTTACATAGTTAAATAGTTAGTTATATAGTTACACAGTTACATAGTTAGTTATATAGTTACATAGTTATATAGTTACATAGTTACATAGTTAGTTACATAGTTACATAGTTAGTTATATAGTTACATAGTTAGTTAAATAGTTACACAGTTACATAGTTAGTTATATAGTTACATAAGTCCTTTAGGTGCAATTGTGGGTGCAGAGGAAGGGAATAAAAAATAGGAATGCAATGTTTCAACAACATTTTTATTAAATATAATATTAAATAATTCAAATAAGTATAAATGCAATATGTCTGTGTGTATAGATACGTATTGCTTTCTAATTGTACCTTGTGGGGATCCTTTGTGTCGCATAATTAATGGACTCTTTTGTGTGGCGTAATTAAGGGGCGCCTGTTTGTGTGGCATAATTAATTGGGCTCCAAGGTGAGGCATAAATAATGGGGCTCTGGTGTGGCATAATATATGGGGCTCTTGTGTGTGTCATAGTTATGGGGCTCCTGTGTGTGTCATAGTTATGGGCTCCTGTGTGTGACATAGTTATGGGGTTCCTGTATGTGGCATAGTTATGGGGTTCCTGTGTGTGGCATAGTTATAGGGATCCTGTGTGTGTCATAGTTATGGGGCTCCTGTGTGTGTCATAGTTATGGGGCTCCTGTGTGTGTCATAGTTATGGGGTTCCTGTGTGTGTCATAGTTATGGGCTCCTGTGTGTGACATAGTTATGGGGTTCCTGTATGTGGCATAGTTATGGGGCTCCTGTGTGTGGTATAGTTATGGGGCTCCTGTATGTGGCA
The DNA here is from genome assembly GCA_036172795.1 of Pelodytes ibericus. NCBI lineage: Eukaryota > Metazoa > Chordata > Amphibia > Anura > Pelodytidae > Pelodytes > Pelodytes ibericus. The sequence continues at coordinate 7,615,827 of CM069859.1, forward strand.
TAGTTATGGTGCTCCTGTATGTGGCATAGTTATGGGGCTCCTGTGTGTGTCATAGTTATGGGGCTCCTGTGTGTGGCATTGTTATGGGCTCCTGTGTGTGGCATAGTTATGGGGCTCATGTGTGTGGTATAGTTATGGGGCTCCTGTGTGTGGCATAATTATGGGGCTCCTGTGTGTGGCATAGTTATGGTGGCTCCTGTATGTGTCATAGTTATGGGCTACTGTATGTGGCATAGTTATGGGGCTCCTGTGTGTGGCATAGTTATGGGCTCCTGTCTGTGTGGTATAGTTATGGGCTCCTGTATGTGTCATAGTTATGGGCTCCTGTATGTGTCATAGTTAATGGGCTCCTGTGTGCGGCATAGTTATGGGGCTCCTGTGTGTGGCATAGTTATGGGCTCCTGTGTGTTGCATAGTTATGGGGCTCCTGTGTGTGGCATAGTTATGGGGCTCCTGTGTGTGGCATAGTTATGGGGCTCCTGTGTGTGTCATATTTATGTGGCTCCTGTGTGTGGCATAGTTATGGGGTTCCTGTGTGTGTCATAGTTATGGGGCTCCTGTGTGTGGCATAGTTATGGGGCTCCTGTGTGTGTCATAGTTATGGGGCTCCTGTGTGTGGCATAGTTATGGGGCTCCTGTGTGTGTCATAGTTATGAGGCTCCTGTGTGTGGCATAGTTATGGGGCTCCTCTGTGTGGCATAGTTATGGGGCTCCTGTGTGTGGCATAGTTATGGGGCTCCTGTGTGTGGCATAGTTATGGGGTTCCTGTGTGTGTCATAGTTATGGGGCTCCTGTGTGTGGCATAGTTATGGGGCTCCGGTGTGTGGCATAGTTATGGGGCTTCTGTGTGTGGCATAGTTATGGGGCTCCTGTGTGTGACATAGTTATGGGGCTCCTGTGTGTGACATAATTTGTGAGGCTCCTGTATGTGGCATAGTTAATGGGCCATCTGACTGGCATTACTAAGGAATCTGTTTGGCATGGTATTGGAGGAAATCCAGGGGGGTGACATCATAAGTTATTGCACCGGGTGACACCAACCATAGTGACGCCTCTGACAAGCACTAAATAAATATTACTGCCTATACTAACATGCACAGCTCTCTATGCTCCGGGGCATTACTGCCTATACTAACATGCATAGCCCTCTATGCTCCGGGGCATTACTGCCTATACTGACATGCATAGCCCTCTATGCTCCGGGGCATTACTGCCTATACTAACATACATAGCCCTCTATGCTCCGGGGCATTACTGCTTATACTAACATGCATAGCCCTCTATGCTCCGGGGCATTACTGCCTATACTAACATACATAGCCCTCTATGCTCCGGGGTATTACTGCCTATACTAACATACATAGCCCTCTATGCTCCGGGGCATTACTGCCTATACTAACATACATAGCCCTCTATGCTCCGGGGTATTACTGCCTATACTAACATACATAGCCCTCTATGCTCCGGGGCATTACTGCCTATACTAACATGCATAGCCCTCTATGCTCCGGGGCATTACTGCCTATACTAACATGCATAGCCCTCTATGCTCCGGGGCTTTACTGCCTATACTAACATGCATAGCCCTCTATGCTCCGGGGCTTTACTGCCTATACTAACATGCATAGCCCTCTATGCTCCGGGGCATTACTGCCTATACTAACATGCATAGCCCTCTCTGCTCCGGGGCATTACTGCCTATACTAACATGCATAGCCCTCTATGCTCCGGGCATTACTGCCTATACTAACATGCATAGCCCTCTATGCTCCGGGGCTTTACTGCCTATACTAACATGCATAGCCATCTATGCTCCGGGGCATTACTGCCTATACTAACATGCATAGCCCTCTATGCTCCGGGGCTTTACTGCCTATACTAACATGCATAGCCCTCTATGCTCCGGGGCTTTACTGCCTATACTAACATGCATAGCCCTCTATGCTCCGGGGCATTACTGCCTATACTAACATGCATAGCCCTCTCTGCTCCGGGGCATTACTGCCTATACTAACATGCATAGCCCTCTATGCTCCGGGCATTACTGCCTATACTAACATGCATAGCCCTCTATGCTCCGGGGCATTACTGCCTATACTAACATGCATAGCCCTCTATGCTCCGGGGCATTACTGTCTATACTAACATGCATAGCCCTCTATGCTCCGGGGCAGTACTGCCTATACTAACATGCATAGCCCTCTATGCTCCAGGGTATTACTGCCTATA